>VDFB02110887.1:0-64846 GCA_007258455.2 Sequoia sempervirens
CCTCCATCTCCACCCCTGCCTCCATCTTTGCCTCCGTCCCCACCCCTCCCTCCATCTCCGTCCCTGCCTCTGCCTCTGCCTCTGCCTCCATCTCTGCCTCGGCCACCTCGTCTGGCTCATGGCACCCAGGGAATAACTGATCGCCTGTCCACTGGTGCTGGCCCGTCAGGATCTATCAATGGCATGGGTCTGCGTGCCTGCCACCATAAATCATAGGCCGACGTCATCCCAGGATCCGCTGCTCCTCCTCTCCAACCCCAGGCCTGGGCTACTAGCCCGTCTATCTGCTGCTCAGCGAATGCCACTGGGATAGCTGGTCCCCAAGCATACTATCGGGAAGATCTGGCATACTCTGTCATCCCCACGGGTATATCCTGCTGCTCCCCAAACTGTCTCAGAACTCGCTGAGGGAGGTACATCTCAATGATCAGGGACGTCTGCACTGTCCTACCAATAAGATATATATACTGCCTGCAGAAGCTGAGGTGCTCGCCCTCATCATCCCATGCTGCACAATCCCTGTATGGCCTCCAGATGAATGTCGCCATGGTGTCAATCCTGTGTCGCCACCACCCTGTCCCTCCCATATGGGTCTGCTATAGCGCACCGGCATAGTAGTAAGAGTAGGGCATCCCCTCGGCTAGCTGCGGTCTGTCAATGGGAGGGCGGAAGATGGCAATGTGTTCCCATGCCCAGATCATCATCAGAGTGGTACCGCAGGAGATACTCTCTCCTCTCCTATATGCGACATCGTGAAGCTGATGGTAGAGCATCCCTAGCAAATAGGGACCCCACGCATAAACTGTCCTGTCCCGTCTCATGCCAACGAGGACGTCTCCCCAACCAATCGGAAATCCATGTCCTCACCGGTCAAGAATCAAGATACCTGCAATCATTGTCGCTAAGAATGCATTAAAGCGCCTATAGTGCTCCGCCAGGAACTCCCATCGGATCTCATAACCCTGAATAGCTAGTCTAGCACCCTGATCTCGATAATAGGCACGGAAGGTCTGCTCACCATGCCGCAGATCATAGACGATCCGCTCCCCTCGAATAAGAACTCAGAGAATCCAGTAGACGTCCTCTAGGGTAATGGTGGCCTCACCTGTCGGCAGGTGGAAGGAACAGGTCTCAGAATGCCATCGCTCACAAAGTACGGTCAGTAGACCCCTGTTCGCCCGAATGGTAGGCATGAACGCAGCATAGAATAGTCCCAGACGCATCAACCGTAACCGCTCTCGCGGGCCCAACTGATCGGAAAACCGAAAGGTGGTCGGTCTGCTCTCTCTCGTATAAATAGGGGCAAGCTGCCTCTACAAAAAGATGAATACTGCATCAGCACTTTTTGGACAACTGTCAAACATCATGAAAAGCAACTAAAGTCACGCAAACATCAAAACAAGTTTTATTAAAGAAATAGGCAAGTGCATCGCAACCAAGCAATTGCGTCGCGAAAGGACAACTGCGTCGTTCAAAACATCAAATGCGTCTCGATAAGTCAATTGCGTCTCAAAGTATCATTTGCGTCTCGAAAGTTTGCGAATGCGTCATAATATGACAAATGCGACCTGACTTGGCAATTGCAACTTTCAAAACAGCAACTGCGTCGTAAAATGGCAATTGCGGCATTCCAGTGGTCGAATGCGACTCGATAAGTCGATTGTGTCGCACGAAATGTCAAATGCGGTGCAAACCACCGGTTCAACCTATTTGGTCTTTGCACTTGCGTCGCGATGCATCAAATGCGTCGAACACGAAGGCAATTGCGGCTTACGCGAACGCATATGCGTCGCGACGCAGGCGTTGACTATCCTAGAAAACATCAAATGGCACGTAAAACGATAAAGTGACAAAGTGAGTTTAAGGTACATACTGCCGGCTCTGAGCCCTCTGGCCGTCTGAAAGTCCTCACGATCTCCCCGCAGTGCTCTGACACTGGAATAACCATCCTCGCTGCTGCGCCTTTCGCTCTGAACTCTCAAATTTCGCAAGGTAAATAGTAAAAATGAATTGACTTTAACCCATTTGTCAACCTATTTATAAGGTCAAAATGGCATTTTTCAAACAAAGTCAATACTGGAGGCTCATTTGAACACCTTTGACTTCCTCGTAAGTTGCTTTAAACATGTCAGAATCCGAAACCGACTGCGCCGCTGTTTTTCTGGTCATCAAATTGATTTATCGGGACCCTTTGCAAATTTTTCTGGTGCCGACTCAAAATTTGAAAATTTCCCGAGGGGGCAATGATACTCCGTACCCTCGCTGGGGCATATTCTTTGACTTATTTTCTTTGTCACAATGCGATGCGACATTATGACAAAGAGGGGCAAAATGTAGACACCTAAAAATGACCTAGGCCCAAGCTTCATTTTACCACTTTTCCCTAGCATAATTAAGACATTTAATTATGTCCTTAGTCCACATTCGACTATTGATTAAATAATTCATAATTATTTAATTAATTCATGTCATTTATTCTTCATGATTATTAAATAAATAAATTTTATTTATTTATTAATACGTCATAAATTGTCTAAGTCTTCCTTTAATTAAATAAATTTCTTAATTTATTTAATTCCCCTTTGTCATTTATTTCTTATTGATTATTAAATAAATAAATTTTATTTATTTATTTAATACGTCACTAACTGTCTTAATTAAATAAATTGATTAATTTATTTTAATTAATTAATCTCATCTCCTAAATTAAATAATTAAATTTAATTATTTAATTGCCAATTAATATTCTTCTCATTTAAAATAAATTAAATTATTTAAAATGTCATCTCAATCTTAACTATCAGTCCTATTGATAAATAATCTGAAAAGATTATTTATTATCTCTCAAAATCCATAATTTGAATTAATTTAATTCAAATTAGTAATTAATCTTCTAAAAATCAAGCAATCAGGCAGATTCTTGATTTTTCAAATCTTATCTTCAGTCCACATCTTATCTCTTTGATTTTTCGAATCTTGCAAATCAGGCAATCTTATCTTCTTGATTTTTCGAAAATGTTTATTTCTTTAATTAATTGTCTCATTTATTCTCCACCGTCGATCCAATTTTATTCTGACTGTTCGATTAAAGATTTTGCCCTAACCCTAATTAGGGATTCTCAGGTTTAATCTGGATCGTTCATTCTAGGTTCTCGTCATCAATTTATCTCGTCCGTTCATTTGAAATGGCATTTTCTATAAAATGCCATCTTCTTCTCATTTTTCGAACACACACACATGCTGACATTTTGCATAGTTATTATAGGCATTTATCTACTTTCACATTTATTGTCATAGGCAATTTTAGTATTTAAGATAGTCATTTGATCAACTTTGGCATTTGTTTTAGACATAGACATTGGCAATAGACATAGGCATTTAGACAATAGAAAATCCTTCAAAGCTTGTTGTAGGACTTAGACAATTTTCAGGTTTTGCTCGCACGACAAATCTGAGGGCCACAATATCCAGCAAGTAAGAAGGTGCTACAAAAATGAATCATGGAGACTTCGGCGATCAGGTATAATCATTCTTTTATATATTTCCATTGTGTTTTGTAGCTACTTTGGGTTTTTATCATTTTATTTTGATTTAACTAATCTAATCTAAAACCTAGAAATTACCCTCAGTTACACCTATAATAAAGCCTTCGCCTCTGCCATATTATTTGTATCTTCTTCCAGTTTAAGTGCTTGAGCCACTAATAAAGAACCATTTGAATCACAAATACAAACACCAACACCTGACAATCCTGTATTTCCTTTAGATGCCCCATCAAAATTTAGTTTAGCAAATCTTGAGGTAGGAGGTGACCATTTCACCATAGACCTATCCACTTTATTTGACCATTGACCCTGATTGCATCCATAGAATGGCTTGGATATGTGTTCCCAGTGACTCAAAATCCAATTATCCTAGGTAGAAAATGTGGAAGAAAGGCTTTTGTTATTTTTGACATAAGAATTAACTACTTCTAAGATCTGTTTTTCCATTGTAAAAAGAAGTTGCTGCATAGATTGAAATTTCTTACGGAAAATCTTTGATTCCGCTCCCACCAGATGCACCATATGACTATTGAAGGTATTACTTTCCAAATGCAGACATATAAGGAAGGTTTATATAAAACAGGCTAGCTGGAGAAAAGACCCCATAACGAATTAGGTAATGGGAATTGAATATTCAATTTTCCTCTTATAAAATCCCAACATTTTTGAGTTACTTTTCAACTAACAAAAAGATGATCCACATTTTCAAAAACTTCTTGGCATAAAAGACAACTAAAAGGATCCACAATGCCCAATTTATGCAACTTGTCACTAGTCAAAATCCGCTGCTTGAGAGCAAGCCAAGCAAAACTTCCTGCCTTAGGAAGAGACACCGAGTTCCAACAAAATGAGAAGGATCTGTGAGCTTGGGACTGAGATGAGCTTGCCATGATTGACTTGTATCCCTCCATTACTGAATAGCTTCCATCTTTTGTAGGAGCCCAAACTAATCTATCTGCTTTCCTTGAGAAGAAAACTTCCCTTTTACCTAGTTCCCTCTTTAGAACTGACTCTTGATGAGGAGGAATATTTAAAATAGAAAAAACCTTCCATATAACTTTTCGTGTGTGAGGATCAACTACAGCAACATAATCTTTTAATTTGCTACCCCATTCTTCCAAAAATACTTGAACCAAAGGTTGTAACTCTAACACATAATTAAGCGGTGGAAAACCATTCCACGAATCCTTCCAAAAGAGTACCTTCTCCCCATCATTAACCTCCCATGTCAAAAAGGGAAGGATAACTTCACGACACAAAATGATAAAATTGCACATGACCGAGCCAAAAGGGGGATTTTCAATTGTAAACACCCTTTGAGGATTACTATTATCTAATTATTTTTGCTGCATTACAGAGCACCATTTAAGTTCAGGTCTCTTATACATCCGCCATGACAATTTTGCGCCCAATGCTAGATTTCTTGCAGATAGCTTATTCAACCCAACTCCACTAGCATATTTATTCATATACATATTATCCAATGAAATTAGAGGAACTTTCCTTTTTTCATCAATATTGCCCCTCCATAAGAAGTTTTTGATAATTTTGTCAATACTTTTAATTATGCATTTAGGTGCTTTCAAGAAAGCAAGGAAATAGTTTGGGATTGAAGCTAGTACCAACTTGATCAACATAATCCATCTCGGCAATGACAACCATCTAGCTTTCCATGACATTATTCTCAACTTGAGCCGATCAATGATTTTTTTCCAATACTTTATTTTATCTTGCCCCATAAAAAAGGGAATACCTAGGTAAGAACTAGGTAATTCTGCCAATTGAAAGCCCCATGTATCAATAATTTTTTTTGAAGCTGAGGAACTTGTGTTAAAAATGAAAATTTTGGATTTATCTGTATTTAATTTCTGCCCTAAAACCAATGAATAATTTTCAAGAATTGACTTTACTTGTTTAGCTTCATGAAGAGTTGATTTACCATATAACAAAGTGTCATTTGCAAATAATGAATGTGTTGCAACAAACTGAGTGTTTGGAATCTTTATCCCCTGCCAAAGCCCTTGATTATGAGACCTCCAGATGGACCTACTCAAAGCTTCTGCCATTAAAATAAATAGACAAGGGGATAATGGATCACCTTTCCTAACCCCTCGAGTGACACTAAAGAAACCAACTGGTGATCCATTTACTAACACTGAAAACTTAGCCCCAGCCAAGCAAGATCTAATCCATTTACACCATTTATTACTGAAACCAAACCTCTACAAAACCTGAATTAAGAAGTCCCATTTAACTCTGTCATACGCCTTCATCATATCAAGTTTAATGATAAAAGAAGTAATGTTGCTAGACTTAATCGAATGCAATACTTCATGTTGAACTAATGCACCTTCTTCCGGTGAAATCACTCTTGAAATGAGGTGCTAAATTCTGAAATAAATTTCTTTTGTGAATATTTTATATATCATATTTGTTGGAAAGAGACACTGCACATGCTTTATGGTGTTTTCATTGATGGCATCCCTTGTCAACTAGTAGATACACACGTCATCATTTACTCATACCGGAAGACAGATTGAAGACCAGTGATTATCTGTTAAGTTAGAATAGAGCTTCCGGTAGATTTGTGTTCTTCGATTCGTATGCAAAATTTTGGTTATTATTTTGTGCTGTGGATATTAGGGAGTATTTTTTTATGCATAATTTGTGTTATCTGTAAATCTTGGTGCCTCGTATCAATTTGGGTGAAATTTATAAGGTCCAATGAACTAATTTTTTGTTCATTAGTGTATGAATGCCGACTTGGTGAATATAGTGTGTTGCGGATAGTAGAGGAGTTATTGTTTAATTTTTTTTGTATTCAAGCATTTTGGTTTGGGTCCTCACTATGTTGTGGCTGACTCTTGTGGATGTGCATTGAATATTATGGATGATTTGAGCCAATAGTTTGTGAATATTTCTTATTTTGTTGAAGCCAACATGAAGCAATTAAATCCTAAGTGGTAGATATATATAAGTGATCGATTATATCATTTTGAGGTGTGTTCAATGAGAGTGGATGTATGTTGTGAATTCCATAAGGTTAGTAGAGCGATTATGCACAACTTCACTTGTGCATTAAGGATTTTTTTTGTGAGTTGAAGCAGAACAGAGAAAAATAGAAGAATCAATCAGAAGGTCCAGAATTTGATTGTTGAGCCTAACCAGAACTATAATCAGGCATGTGCAGATGCTACTTTATCAGTTCAAATCCTTGGAAGTATTCCAAAATTTTGTAAGAAAGTGATCCCTTTAGTTTTTGAGCAGTGAGCTCTAGGAAGTGTGCCTGAATGCAAGTGCATTCTCATTTTGTAAACTTTTCTTTTGAGTATACTCAAAACAATATTGTGGATTGACCTCCACTATGGTTTTTCCCCTAACAGGGTTTCCATGTAAAAATCCTTGTGTTATGGTGTTGTGGTTATTTGTCTTATGTGCATGCATTTTTATTTTGGATGAATGTTATCAACACTTTAAGGATTAGATTAATAAAGTTAAAAATTGCACAACAATGATTCACCCCCCCTCTCAGTGTTGCTTGATTCCAACAATTGGTATCAGAGCTCAGTTCCTCGGAAGAATTTTAAAAGCTTGGGGAAGATCTTGGAAAGTGTTTCAATGGATTCAAGCAGTCTTCAACAACAACTTATGGTGGCCCTAGATGATCTTGATCAGGAAAAATCTAAAGTCTGGGAATTACAAGAAACTTTCATGAATGCTGAGAGATTCATTATTTCATTGAAAGAAAAATCAATAAGTCCAAAGAGAAGAGAAGGGAACTCTGTGATCAGATCAAGTAGGAAGATAGTAAATGCATTATAGATGAACAACTGAGTCAAACCCTAAAGGAAAATATAGAAGAATGTGAAAAGCTTGCTAGGGATAATGCAGTTTAAAAGAATGAGATGGAATCTATTATGATGAGGATGACTAAGGAGATTAAAGATAGGAAGAAGAATGAAGAAAAGCTTTCCCAATCCCTGAAAGAGAAATTTGAAGAATGCAGCTGAATTACTGATGGATTCATTTAGTTGGAACTTGAGTTAGAACAATCCAAACACAATGAGGAAGAGCTTGAAAAGCACATTGTTGATCTCAAAAATGAACTTGCTACAACAAATGAATTCAAGGAGAAATTCAATATTATCTCAGCCGCGTTTGATGAACCGATTAACAGTCAGAGGACTGATGGTGATAAACAAGGTCTTGGATATGAGAAAGGAGAAAGTTTCAGATATGGACAAAGGAGATTCATACAAGGAAATCAGATGAACACTAGAAGGTATCCGGTAAGACAACCTAATGCTCAAAGGTTTAATAATAACTGTTATGTTTACAATAAATTTGGTCATATGGCGATCCAATGAAAAAGTAGAATGAATTCAAGTGGTCCATCATTCTTTGGTCAATGCTTTAACTGTAACAAGTATGGTCATAAGTCAAATGAATGCAGAAATGTGATGAACAACTTTTATAGAGATGTTAGATGTTATACAGGCAATAGATTTGGCCCTACTACTAACTAGTGCAGATCAAGAGAAAATTAGTGGAACAACTGGTCTGGACAAAGAAATGTGGTGTGCTACAATTGAAACAAAACTGGTCATATTGCTAGATTTTGCAGAAGAGGTTTGGTAAATCAAAGAAGAAACATGTAGAAGGATGAAAAAGGAAAAGGGAAAGTCACTACAGATCATATCAGGAAGCAGATGAAGAAGACATCGGTAAAGAAGAGTCCCTCTGTTGCAGGAAATGAGCCAGGACCATAATCAACTTCTGGTAATTCCTCCAGGAATTAGGTTAAAGCCTCTGGCCTAGGGGGAGTTGTCAAGAAAATATTTGAAACCCCTGTCGGTAATCGACACCGAAATGTGGATGAGTTCAGTGATTGCATTGATGATCTACGAATGTTGTTGAATAGTTGGAGAGAGCATTTATGCAGAATTAGAGGTCCACAGAAGATTTATCTTTCATAGTGTATGGAAACAGGGTATCCAGATGAGTTAGGGTAAAAGCATTTATTATGTCAAAAAGGTTAGGTGTGCAAATGATAAAAAGTCATTTCTATCTTTCACTTGTCACTTTTCATTTTGAGAAGAAGAAGTTTGAAGAGCTCTGAAGTGAACTTTGGCAAAATTTGGGAGAATTCAAGTGTGAAGGTGATTCGAAGTTCAAACCCTAATCTAGAAAAAAGGTATTTATCGGGAAAACTTGAAAACTTGTGAATTTGTGAAAATGGCTACTCCATTGGTAGTTGAAGTCAAGGATAGACCTCATCTGAAATTCAAGTTGCATCATTTCAAGTCTGTTGAGACTGATCCCTTAGGTGCATTTTCATCTGTTTCATACGACATTTTACATATTGAAGATATTAGGGCATATATTCATGCTAATATTGAGGAGTTAGGAAGTTCGCAATTGCTGAATTTATATTCCAATCATATTGTTGGAGAGGATTTATGTGTTAAGCTCGAATTCAAAACCATAGAGGAGAAGAAATTCACACAGACTGTGAAATTCCCCATGTTTGATGAAAACGAATGGGTCTAGTACATCTTGAGTCGAGTTCATACTGAATTTATGTGGTTGAATCAACCCTTCAATATTACAAAAGAAGCTATAAGTGTTGTTACAGGTTTAAATTCTTCCGGTGGACTGCCAATTTTGAAGTCTGTAAAGAATCAAACAGTCACTGATGTAACTGGTTCGATATTTGACAAAAGAGAAATGACAATTGATGATATTGTTGATGTGGATGTGAAATTTTCCTCGATGGTCATTGGTTACAAGATATATCACTCCAACCGAGAAAATTTTGTATCTAGTATTGCCATATATGTAGCATATCAGATGGTAAAGGAGAATGCAAAGTATGATTTATGTGAATTACTTTGAAGTCAGCTTATGGAAAATCTTGGTAAGATTAAGAAAGACAAGAAGAATACCTTTATATACGGTAATCTGTTACTGTGTTTGTTCTTTTATTTCATGAAGGAAGTTTCGGGAGTCGGGAAAGTATTTTGGGAAAGAGGTAATAAGCCTGTAGCTGTTCAGATTAGAGACATGTTATTTGGCCTTGGTGATTTACAAGCTAGGAGAACTACAATTTAGGGATATCTCAAGAACTTTCAGAATGAAATGCAAGCAAGGGAAAGAATTCCTACTTCTATTGTGGAGAAGCATAAGGATACAATCTGTTTTATGGTGGATATTGATCAGTGCTTGATGGAAGTGGTAGAACCTAGAATGGTTTGGATTATGCCAATGGGTTATGAAGTTGAGGAGAGAATCTTGGAGCTATATGCACAACATTTGTTGAGTAAGCCTTTGGATTCGTTTGAAGAAAGGTTTGGAACATATGTAGAGAAGAATATGCAAGTCCATGAGAAATTGAAGAAACCAATGATAGTCTAGAGAGTAAGGAAAGAAATGGAAGTTTTTGTAGAAAGCATGGGAATATCTAAAGAAGTTGTAAGAGAAGCTAGAAGGAAGAGAGAACAAGATGAAAGTGAAAAATGAAAAGAGCCTACTAAAATTGAATCTGCTAGTCCGGAAACATCCTCTACCCAAACTAGATCAACAAGGAGCTCAACATCCCTATCCGCTCATGGAAAGAAGTCAGCTCCCGTAAAAGCTCAAGTTAAGGTATCCAGTAAGAGGAAGAAGGATACGAGCACAAGAGTGTATACAACTATTTCAGAAGATGAAGAGACATAATTTGATGAAGAAGTTATTGAAATAAAGCATATGGGCACCCAAGTTGCAACAATAGTCACTAAGGACAAGCCCTCTGATGAAAAGGAGAAAACAAAGAAGAAGATGAAGCCTGGAAAACCAGGCATGTCCGTAGAGGAAGTTGATAGAGGTATAATTAAAGATGAAAATATTAAGCCCCTATGTAAATGTATGGTACTTTTGATACTGTTGGTCAAAGATTCCTTGAGGAGGCTACAATAAAATATTTGAACAATTTCAATATGACTCTTGTTGAGATAATTTGGCATAGTTGCCTAAGGAATTGTATGAAATTTTGGAGATGAGGAGAATTAATGCTAGAAATGAAGAGGAGCAGCTGAGAGAATGGATTCTTGCAGATCTAAGCCTGGTAATGTCTATTGAAGAAATGAATTCAATCCTAAAAGAAGCAAAAAGAGATTTCAAAAGAAAATCAAGAATAAACAAGCTTATGTTAGGTAGGATTGAAGAAGTAGAAATGGAAACTAAAAGCATTTTGAAGCAAGTTCTATTAAAGAACCGAATTGGTGTTGTTTTTGAAGAAGAGCATGTGGAAGATATTTCATCTGGTCTAGTAAATGAAGAGGTTACAGTTGAGGACACTTAGATTGCTCCTGATGTGCATGATATAGAAGAACCTATGGAGATTGAAGCTCCTAAAATTGTGTCGGTTGAAGAAAAGGAGATATTAGTTGAAGAAGTTGAAGTTCCAAATGTCAAGCAAAAATTTGTGGTTCTCGAAACAGTAGTTGAGGAAAAGAAGGTTGAAGTTAAAGAAGTTCCAGCGGAAGCAAGAGGCACTGTAGAGGTAGTGAAGAAGATTCTAGAGGAGCAAAAGGAAGAATTTGATCTTGAGTTGGGAGATGCCCCTATTCATTTTTCTATTTTGTCTCCAATTCATAAAATGAAATTTGCATCATTTGCACAAGCTAAGGCTAGGGAAGAAATCTTGAAGTCTCACATTGAGGATAGTGAGTTATTGAATCTTGCATCCAGAATTCTGGAGAAGATCATGCCTACTCATGTTAAGGATCCATCCAATTTTTCCTTCGATGAACTGAAGAAACTTATAAATTCGGTAAGTACTCATTTTGAGTCACTTGAGAAGTCAGCTTTGGTCAAAGTTCAAAAGGAATTTGATGCCAAAAAGATCAGTAGGTTGAAAGGGATGATAGCTAATGATAAATTTCTGTTAGCTACCTGTGTGAAAAATGTTCAAAGTGCATTATCAGAAAGTGGAAGGATTTATAAGTCGTGTTTGTATTTTTCAAAACTTACTGAGGAAAATGAGAAGGTTAAGGATCATGAGAAAGAGTTAGCTGCTATTTCTAATGCTTTTGATCCTTTAACTATTTTTGTTGGAGAGCAAGAAGGTCAAGTTATATCTTTACTTGATAGAATAAAGAGCTTGAAGCATGATAATGACAAAGTTGTGGAAAGAGTTGGTGAACTTAGAGGCCTAATTGGTCCAAAGATGGAGACCATGTTGAACACTTTGAAGGAAGCACAAGATGCTATGGCGGTCAGTGATCCAGTGAACCTTGAATCTACAGAAATACAATATTATTTACTCTATGGTCACATAACTATTTTGGAAAGTCTTAAGAAGTGTTGGGACACAAGCTTGAACCTGTTAAAGACCAATTTTTCAGACATCTTCAAGTTTGTGTAAGTTGTTTGAAACTAAGTTTGTACATATGCAGTTTAAAGTTTTTTGTTTATAGGAGTTTTGTATGCAGATTCCCCATCTTTTCCATTGATTTCAAATGGGGAGAGTAGAACAGTGAAAAATGTATATTCATCTAAGGGGGAGTTGTAGTGTTGAGCTGTGGATGAAGATTTTTTTTGAGTTTTGGTTGGCAGTTATTTTTGTTGGTACTGATCCGACAATCATTTTTCACTAAGTGTTGTCATCAATGCTAAAGGGGGAGATTGTTGGAAAGAGACACTGCACATGCTTCATGGTGTTGTCATTGATGGAAAACCTTGTTAGCTAGTAGATATGCACATCGTCAATTACTCATACCGGCAGACAAATTGAAGACCAATGATTATCTATTAAGTTAGAACAAAGCTTCTAGTAGATTTGTGTTCTTCGATTCGTATGCAAAAATTTTGGTTATTATTTTATGTTTTGGATCTCAGGGAGTATTGTTTGATGCATAATCCGTGTTATCTATAAATCTTGGTGCCTCGTATCAATTTGGGTGAAAGTTATAAGGTCTGGTGAACTAATTTTCTATTCATTAGTGTATGAAGGCTGACTTGGTGAATATAGTGTGTCACAGATAGTTGAGGAGTTATTGTTTAAGTGTTTTTGTATTTGGGCATTTTGGTTTGGGTCCTCACTATGTTGTGGCTGACTCTTGTGGATGCACATTGAATATTATGGATGATTTGAGCCAACAATTTGTCAATATTTCTTATTTTGTTGAAGCCGACATGAAGCGATTAAATCCTAAGTGGTGGATATATATAAGTGATCGATTATATCATTTTGAGGTGTGTTCAATGAGAGTGGATGTATGTTGCGAATGTCAGAAGGTTAGTAGAGCACAATTTCACTTGTGCATTAAGGATTTTTGTTGCGAGTTGAAGCAGAATAGGGCAGAAGAGCAGAATCAGTCAGAAGGTCCATAATTTGATTGTTAAGCCTAATCGAAACTGTAATTAGGCATTTATAGATGCTACTTAAACAGTTCAAATCCTTGGAAGTATTCCAAAAATTTGTAAGGCAGTGAGCCCTTCAGTTTTTGAGCAGTGAGCTCTAGGAAGTGTGCCTGAATGCAAGTGCATTCTCATTTTGTAAACTTTTCTTTTGAGTATACTGAAAACAATATTGTGGATTGACCTCCACCGTGGTTTTTCCCCTAACAGGGTTTCCACATAAAAAATCCTTGTGTTATGGTGTTGTGGTTATTTGTCTTATGTGCATGCATTTTTATTTTGGATGAATTTTATCAGTACTTTAAGGATCAGATTAATAAAGTTAAAAATTGCACAACATTGATTCACCCCCCCTCTTAGTGTTGCTTGATTCCAGCAATATTGCATAAAGAGATTTGTCTAAAATCCACAAATGTCTTTGGGGATTGTACCTTTACAATAATGGAAATATGTGTAGTGTTGAACTTATTTAACATTATACCTGATTGCCTTGATTCCTCCAATGCCATCAAAACATCAACACCTATAAATTCGCAACATTTTTTAAAGAAGAGCGCCATGTACCCATCAAGGCCCGGAGCCTTATGTGGAGCTAAAGAGAATACCACCTTCTTAACTTCCTCCAAAGTGAATGGCCTCATTAAGTAACTATTATCTTCCTCATAAATTAGTTTTGGAATACACCCTAACAATTCCTCTTCCTTGTCTACAGATGATCTTACATCATTTCTCAGATTGCTTAGTAATTGTGAGAAAAATATCACTCCCTCATTTTGAATGTCCACCTCTGATGTTAGCAACTCATCTGTTTCTGAATGGAAAATTGAGAATACTATTGATGATGCCCTTTTAAGCTACACTGAGGTATGAAAAAAATTGGTATTTTTATTTCCTTTCAACCATAACTCTCTCGAATTTTCACGCCAATAAATTTCTTCTCTTGCAACTAGCTCAGCCCATTCCAACTGCAAGTTCTTCTGCTGCTCATATGTCTCTGCATCCAACCCTTTTGCTATAATTTTTTCATTTATTTCATATAGTTGCTTGAAGACCAACTCCTTCTGATGGAAAATATTTTTGAACACATGACAATTCCAATATTTGATCTATGTTTTCAAAAACTTCAACTTATTCCATAATTGAAGCATTCTAGATCCCTTAATAAAAGGAGCAGAGACCCACCATTGTTGTAACAATTGTAAAAATTGAGGGTGCCTGAACCGCATCTTAAGGAATTTGAAGGAAGATTTAGGCTTGGATGCAGGATTGTTTACTTCTATATCTAGAGAAACAACGTAGTGATTTGAGGCTGTAGTAGGTAATATTTGTGAAATGAATATTTTTTTCCCCAAAAACCAATTATATGACGCTAAAAATCTATCCATTTGTTCTACAATCTGCAAAAAAAAAATTCTTCTATTAGTCCATGTAAACAAACCATTTTCTGGCATGATATCAATTAAGGCTTTATCAGTTATGAAGGTTGAAAATTCCTCCATCACTCTTTGTGGGGGACAAATACCTCCTCTTTTCTCCCGTAAGGATGCTATAGCATTAAAATCCCCAGCTATAATGACCTCATTTCTGATATTGTCTAGAACATTTGACAAACTTTCCCACAACTGCCTCTTCTCCAAAGTTGCAGTAGGAGCATAAACATTTATGAGATCAAAAACTAGATCAAAATGTGAAATTTTCACAAGCTGACAGTGTTTCTCATTAGAGATTAGTTGTAAAGAAATTTATTTAGGATCCCACAAAGTAATAATACCTCTTGAGGCTCCTTGCGCTAGAGAATGAACAAACTTCTAGTGTTTCCATTTCCCAACTGAGGACTCAAAAACCTTTTCAGAAGTTTTAGTTTCTTGAAGTAAAATCACATTTTCTCTACAAGCATCAATTTGTTGCTTGATTTGAGCTTTCTTGTTAGGGGTATTAATGCCCCTGACATTCCATGAAAAGATCCTTATTGAGATCGAGGAGAGTAGTAGGCTCTCCTCGGTCTTTTATTCTCTGATACAACTAATTTAGAATCCAATGTAGCTTGTAGACTAGGTGCTATTGCTTCTTGCATTTTTGTGGCATAAGACTTGCGGCCCCTTTTATGCGGAGTTTTCAATGGAGTTAACTGAACATAATGGGTTTGTGTAATTGATAAGGTATGTGAATAATCAAAACCCCCACAAGGCTTAGCATCCCCAACTTTCTCTTGAGCAACAAAAGAATCATCTGCCTTCATAGGAACTTTCAAAAAAACTTCAGCACTAACAGCCCCTTTTGACTCATCTTCCAGATTTCTTTCCAAGTATTCCAGTGAATCAAAATCCCTCAAGTTAGGCTACACAATGCTTGTTTCTTCATTCATAACTTCATCTACAATCTCTTCTATGAGCTCTGAACCAACAGAAACTAACACATTATCTACAAAATCTTCTAGCTCCCTACTGACAACTGATACTTGTGATTGAGCATTTGACCCCAAAGTAGTACACTTAATTTGTTCCTTATCTACTAAGGCGTGTGTCAACAAATGAACTGAATTATTCCCTGCTAACCTCTAATTTTCAAACATTAGTTGTTTAACTATTTCCTCTATTTGCTTAAGAGACCATGCAGAGATGGATGGGCTAGATAAGTGCAAAGATTTAGAAAGAAACTTATGAAAGAAGAATTGTTTGAATAAAGGAACTTCAAATACTTTCATCTTTGAAACAGAATGATTCCTTAGCACCATCATATCATCCCTCAAATCCTTTGATATTGTAATCTTAGACAAGCAATGCTTATCATTCTTCTTAACTATTAAAGGTTTGAAGGGCATTAACTGCTGCATTGAATCATCAGCTCCTGAGTGCCGCATAGAATCTTCTTTAAAGACTGAGAAATTAATCAAAGTATGTACCAATTCATGACATTTAAAACAAACATTTTCTGCATTTTCTATGATTATATCTTGCACCCATTTGCCAAATTTTGATACCAAATGAATCTGAGTAGGAATGGGCTTAGTTACATCCAAAAGAGCACAAAATCTAATAGGTTTAGTAGGATCTTTAAAGAAGACCTTATCATGACAAAGAAAGATACCAATTTGATTGGCCATTATTTCTATTAATTTGAGTTCTCTATACTCCAATGCCAAATCCTTCATTTGTATCCATGCAGGAAGAAACTTGATTACCAAATCTTGAGGTTTAAAATTTGGTGCCCATGGCTATAAATACAAACCAGAGCCTTGAAAAACCCAAGATTTTACTCGAAAAACAACATCTCTAAATGCTTTATTTGAAAATAATACTACAAAAATTCCCCTAGGTTTATCAAGGTAGAAAACTTGAGAAACCCCCTCCCATTCAGCATGAAATAAATCTTTTAGAGCATTTGAATCCAATGTTAATTGCTATAACTTACCTATTAAGGCTTTTTGGCGAAGATCTTGAATCTGAGGGTCCAAAAAATTATTAGGGAAGGAGATTTCCACAAATTTACCAAGTGTTTGCTTGAAAGAATCACATGAGGGTTCCATATTTTGTGACTTTTCATTTTCCTGTTGATCCTTTACCATCACCTCTTTGTTTTCCTGATGATCTTTTGCCTCCTCATTTTTCCTCCACTACAAAACCCTTTTCTTCTCAACATTGGTTTTGCCATTCTGAACCCTTTTGCGCTTCTTTTTTGCAGATTTCTTATGAGATGCATGAACTACACTCTCTTGTTGTACATTCTATAGAGTATCATGCCCCGAGACAATAGGATGCTCCAATTGATTCTAGGCAATTGATGGCTTCCGATTCTCAGACGTTGGCAAGGATAGATTTTGTCGTCCCTCTTTCCCTTCACTCATTAGTATTTTGAGTAACCTTCACTTTATTTTTCCCTTCGAAAGAGCTATGTTTCCCTTTTTCCCTATCTTGCCTTGATATATTTCCAGAAACCACAAGAAACTTTGGATTGAAGGGAGCACTAGAAGATTTTATGTGATTTCCCTTCACTTGAGATTTTAAATCAGCCTCTGTTTTCTAATACCTTAGTTATTTTTTAATTAATTTATTAACCATATAATATTACAATCTAACTAAATTTGATTATTTCGAATAACTTAAATATTTTTCATACTTACTATTTATCAATTTAAATTAATCAAAGTAAAAAATTAATTATTCACTACAAATAATAGAGTCTAAAAAGTGGGTTATGACATATGGGTAGCAAGTTGTGTTATACTAGAGACCATACAACAATCCAATTGGCCTATGATTGCTACAAACTAGGTTGTAGAACAACCATAAAAGATAGACATAGGTAATTATAGACATAGTCTAGTGGGTTGCCCCCATAATAAACGAAAAATAAGACAACTGAATGCAAACATGTTTTTAAAATAATCACAAAATAAGAGATCTGTAATAATGATGTGATAGTCCCTACCCTTCCTTATGTCACATAAAGGAACACAAGTTATTCGGTGTCCTATCATAAGAGATACATGGTAGAGAGAGACAAAGAGACAAGGGATCTAAACACTTGGGGTCGGTATGATTCATATAGACAACATATGTATAATTGCATATGAATTGTCATCACATTCACAAATATTTTAGATCATGAGGAAGGAACACATGAAGATAAAGTGAAAAAAAATGGGTCAACATAGAAGAAGGCATAAATGCCTCCAACACTTTGCATCATAGCAAAAATGTCAAAAATCAAGGCATGATAAAGAGAAGAATGATGATATAAATAGAAGAAGTGTATGATAGATCATCTGCCCTATACATCCAAGTACCTACGAGGGTATCTTAGGTCCTCCAATATAGACTACAACATATACATACAAGCACAAGGGAACATAGACAAACAAAAAAATCCTAATCTAAAGACATGAAAGGTATTGCTCTAATCAATTATGTCCAATAAATCATCTTCCTCCTAGCTTAGATCATAGGGGAGAGGAGGGAGATATTGCAACAAAACAATGACTAGGGTAGTACTAGGCATCTCACTTGAAAAAAGGGCTAGAGATGTGGCTACTTCAATATCCACATCTACTAGTTCCTGCAAGTTGAGTGTCAAACATACACTTCTTTGGAGAGGAGTTTGGTTACCCGACTATAGGTTGTGAAAGAGCAGGAGCCTCAGTGCGAACCTCTGGAAGGGGGGCAATGAAAAACTCTAGAAAAAATGGGATATCCTTAATCATGAGGATAGAAGAAGAAATGGAAGTGGTAGGAGCAGACTTCTTGTGGCAGGATTCAAGGATAAGGTCCTTCTCAAGCTTATACTTGGATGATAGGCTAGGGTGTTGAGATATGGGAGGAGTAGATAATGCCACACTAGATATGAACTTTGTGTGAGGCATATCTATGGGTTGCACAAGTCGGGGAACATTAGGTAGAAATTTCAAGAGAGGTGATTCCAGAGAACGTGTGATGAATACCTGCACCCTCTTGGGGTGAGGTTCATCCACATCTATTGAAGGGACCATAAGCAATACAAAAGTAGGAGCAAAAATGAAAGAATATGGTGGAATTTAGATAGAAGACTTATCCACGAATTTCTAAATGGCATCTCATTCCTTTGCCATCACATTTCGGTGGTGCTTACACTCACATGTAAGTTGGTTCTGATGGAGATGGGGACCAAGGGAAAGAGCTTGAGAAGATGCCAAGACAATCGGTGAAGTTATCTTCACAACCATTAATGGTGGAAGGACAACCTCCACAGAGGGATATGATATGTTGGGGGTGTAGGATACTTAGCCTCAACCACAAACGTCTTTCATCCTCATGATTTTTGGGTAGGGGGAGGGACAAGAGGGACCCTTGTGGGTTGAGATATCAAAACCACACATGAAGGACTAGACAAAAATGGTTTCTCACCCTTATTATATATAGTAGGTTGAGGATGCCAAGAAGAATTAGAAGTTTGAAGACATGGGGTTTCAACTCTGTTAATGTAGGGGCCTTTCCTTTTCTTTTGTTAGGCACAATTGAAGGAAAAAAAGGCACTGTTGGAGATTGTGAGGTCTTGAAAGAATGAGAGGGTTTACTCAATGATGTGTTCTTGTCTTTAGCCCTCAGTAAAGAAGGCTTAGAAGATGAAACATGCTACTTCATAGAAGTAGGCTGAGAGGGGATTGGAGAAGAAAAATGAGGAGGTAGAACTGAATCAAGCATTGAGGTCCTGTTCTTTTATCTATAATATTCTTTATATAACAAGACACCATAGGGTATCATAGGTCCCACCAGAGTAGGCCAGAAGTGGTTGAGAGAGAAATCCCCACATGTAACACCGATGATTTATACCTAATATCTTGGATAGTTTTCATTGTGCCCTAATGAGGAAATTTTAGACACTTATGGACAACTAAAGTGATTGCATCCATGGAAACTACCCATGGAATTCCTAGGTTCACCCTAAATAAGTTAGAATCTAGTATCATGACAAATGTCATAGAGATAGATCTAGATCCAAAAAGGACTAACAAAGAAATAAATCCCAAAGGGGGGAGAGAAAAACTATCATGCATATGGATGGTAGTCTTACACTCATCATATCTTGCCCTATGTAGACCATTGATGAAGAGTGTCTCCTCGGTGATAAAATTAACCCTATTGGTGGGGTCAACCATAATGCCAACAATGACATTATCATTGTCCCAATCAAGAATGTAGAGGGGAAAGTACTCTCTATGGTAGGGCAAGTCATTAGGCATAAAAGATATGTCATATATCTTAGCCTTCTAACTCAGAGGGGAGATTAGAGTGATAGACACCATATTCACATATGTGACATCATTATATGGTGTAGAAGAAGTAATAAAATCGAAAGAGTGAGGTGGGAAGGAATCTATGTATATTTGTAGCTAGTTATTAGAGTTCTACTTTTAACTATGGAGGTAGATGTTATCATTGTCTATGTGGTCCTGAAGTGCATGTCTTATATGCACACAACACTTGATGTCATGTGTGGGCACCCGATGGTATTGGTATAATTTAGATGCATCATACCAATTATGATATAGCTTGTTATTAGGAAGTGATCTCATTTTTAAGGATGATTAAGTTATCTTTCAATAATTTTTAAAGTACACTTGAGTAAGAATCAAATAGCTTTATAAAGATCTAGTTACATTTTGACCCAAGCATGTTGTTTTTATTTGTTTGAGGAACAACTACTACATTAGCTATTACCTTATTTATTTGGACCCTCCAAAATAAGATGTGGCCCCAAAACCATCAAGATGTGAGAATGAGGCCAAAGCCCCATACTGAGCTAACGTTTGTTGATAGTCTCTTAGTGTAGTACACAGATGATCAAAGGAAGGATATTTCATCAAGGAGACTCGCTCCCTCAATTTTGGCTAAAGACCACCTATGAACATCCTTTGGATGTCATGTTAAGGTAGGGCATAGGGTATTTGGGAAGAGATAGATTGATAGCAAGAAATGGAATCGGTTAGCTTCTCATTCAGTTGTTGCTTGCAATGGACAAGGTCAACAATGGTGACCTTAGAGCCAATGCTTTCTTGGAACCATTGTAAGAACTAATTTATGAGTTGATCAAAATAAAATATAGAATTGTCAGGCGGTGAGAAAAATAAGTCTAGTACGATATTTTTAAGGGATCATGGGAATAATTTTTCTAGCAAATGATCTTGATGTAGAAAGTCACTACATAGAGCGGTAAAGGAATTGACATGTGTCTGTGGGTCTCCCTTATTGTTGTACTTTTATAATTTCAGTACCTTGATCCCTTGGGGCATGGGAGGGTTCAATATCTTTAAAGCAAGAGGGCTATGACAATAGTATAGAGTAAGAGTGGATTGTGTTGTAGTGTTAGTTAGGTTAGCAAGTTGAGATTGCATTTGACCCATGTTTTGTAACATGGTGTTTAAGATGGGATTGAATGGAAGAGGAGGATGATTATTCATTGTGGTAGAGACTTGAGGTGTGGATCCAAGCAGAGGAGGGATGCTATACCCCAGAGGATTGTGAGACACATTGACTTCAACATTAGTGGGAGGCACATGCACAACATTTATGTTATCAATAGAGGACATGGGAGGTATAGAGGTATTAGTATCCACCATATGCATAGACACCTCAGGTATCAAAATATTCAACTAAGTACCAGTGACATATGATTGGGAATCTTGAGGCCAAATCAAGACTGATGTGTACAAAGGTACATGAGTCTCTACGAGGCTGGTTAGAGCATGAAGAAAATCAAGGCCCTTGTGATATGAGATGAGTGGATTTCTTAGATTATCGATAGCAAGAGCAACTTGAGCATATAGGTTATCATGATTTAGGAAATATTCAAAGTGTTTAAGGATTTCCTCTAAAGATTGAACTTGATCAAAGGGGACCCTAAGACTAGTTTCATAATCTTCAAAGGATGGAGACCTTGGAGGAGAATTCAAGGAGAAGAACCACCAAATACCGACTAAGATCTGAAAGGATCAAGATTCCCAAAAAACATCCAACCAGGTCTAGTAGTACTATATCTGTTTAGGGGCATGGTAGGTCTCAAGATTATTTTTAGTACATGTTTGGAGGTAGTAGACTAGGTTGTAAAGCTTATAGAGGAGCACTTACAACACACAACCTTTTCAACTCCAAGAAATAAGAGAAGTACTTAAACAGAGATGAAGAGTTTTAGGATTTGTTAAAAAGACCAAGATTTTGCAAGAAGGTGAGTTCACGTCAGGTTCACAAAAATGTAGAGGAAATTTTCTACCCTCAAGATGAAGAGACTGAAGGAGAAAACTGTCTCTCCCAGCTACCTCAGTTGACATGATTCAAGTGAACTGAAGATAGAAGAGTGAAATTTAATGGAATACATAAATTATTAAGAGCTTTTAGGCATAAAAAATTGAAAGATTGGGGTGTAAAGGTCTTATGGACAAACTCAATGAGCTCTCTGTCCAAGAAAACAATGCACCTGTCGAATGATAATACACCCACACTAGATTCACGTACAGATAGAAAACTAGAGTTGACACCAAAAAGCATAGAATACTCTGTACACATTTATAGATGCAAAAAGGTGTGAAATATGAATGTACAAAATTAAAGGTACTAAAATAAAGGTATGGAATGAAAATAACAAGGAAAGGTTCAAGATTATACTTAGTGTTTGATGTCATTCAAGCTTGCTTTAGAAAGGTTCTCCTACATGCACCTACACACATGAGACTAAAGAGAAATGTTAGGTGAATATTTAGGAGTTTACCTCAGTCAAACCCTCCTATCAGTGTTTCCACCTCCACGAACAACCTTAGACAAGATAATAATAAAAATATACGTGAAAATATAAAGAAAACCATACACTAACCAAAGATAGAGATAGAAAATGCTTAGGAGAAATTTTTGAAGAGTCACCCTTTATAAAAAAAAAACAAAAGTGAAGCTTGCTATGCAGTGAGGGGGCAATGGGAACCTCCAAGATGTCAACAACTTCTTTGTAAGAAGAACTCATGTTGAAATGATGGAGGGTACTCTAAAAGACATTGACAAGTTTTCTAAAATATATGTGTATAGAAAGTTGTGGAGAATGTTGTGAATGAGAGAGGTGTTGTAGAATGGTGGAAAATGAGAAAATACGAGTTGTGTGTTTTTAGGAGAGCAAGAGAGCCATAAAATGAAGAATTGATGCATCAAGAATGAAGATTCAATCCCCCTTTTCAAAAGAGAGGGAATTTTTGGTTTAAACAACCAACTCGAGTGATTCCCAACATGGTTGTAGGCTGGAAGAGGCGTTACTCTACCAAAACACAATAGGTGTAATGTCTTATCAACCACATGAGTCACAAATTTTTGTGGGATGCTAGCACAACTTGCGGAAATCTTCATGGTGTGTAATGGTTCATGGAAAAATCAAACTTAACAGTTGAGGAATGGGGCATGCTAGGTGGTGAAAAAATATTTTTGTAATTAGGAGAGCATAATTATCTTAGTTTGTCTAAAGATGAAAGCATATGAAATGTGAAATTGCATGAGGTGCAATATGACATTACAAATTGATATGTATATAGTTTGGATTGGATTACTAACTTGAGATCTAGGAAAAGTTCTCAAGAATTTTTTGTGTATAATTATACATGATTATGATCTTTATTTGAGTCTAATTGTAACGCCCCGCCGTGTAAACCCCAAAGGACAACAAACACCGCACAATTTTTTTTTTTAAAAGCGAAAAATTGCATAAGATAAATTTTACATTCATTACATGAAAATAAATTATGCATTTACAAAGCCATCTACGTCCTCTGGGGTACACAAAACGGTCATAACGAATCATAAACTTTTATCAACGATAGTGACTAAAAAACCAAGATCACATAAAGATGACATACAACCATTAATGATCAAAAGAGAGGAAAAGATATCCATCATTTTATTACAATTCAATTCATAGTTCCATAATACAATTGTGGAGCATATTTCCACAGATACAACACATCATGATTACATTAATACATTACATAATGCTTCTCTTATAACAATGGGAAGAGTACATCAAGTACAAGAATAATTACATTAATGGAGAATAAGGAACAAAGTGAGGAAAAGTTTTCAACAACGTGAAGCTCTGGAAACTCTGCATCTGCTTCCACATCACGAACACAACCTAAGAACCCAATGGGGTGCATAGCACATTCCACCCGACCACGTGGACCCGAAGGCCCACCCCCCGTGCTAGGAGATGACAAGAAAATGACCCACGACCAAGATAGACAAGCAGAACGATCACAAGACCAAATCACAAGGTCAACCAAAACATAACATGCGACAATCTCAATGACCACTTACAAGGTAACTGCTTCCAGAGGCATACAAAGGAAAAACAAGGGATTCTATGACACCAATATTCATTTACTCTCAACTGGAGGGTACGTAAATACTTGGGTTCCCAACCATCTCAAAATATGACTACAAGAAAGTCATTGCATAAAGTTTCCTCAACAAAATTATCACAAAAAGGAAGATTCACATCATGGGACCACAAAATGACTATATAAGTTTCATAATCATAAATCGACAAGTGCAGAGTAAAGGAGACAATATCACAACAAAATTAGAAGCCAACACTTTTTAGAAGATTATCATCTTTATACAAGATTGAACACAATAACCAATAGCTAAGTCTATTTCCAGTTCATCCCAGAGAGACATGACGGAAAATCAAACAAGCAAGTAGCCATTTAATCCGTGATCTCAATTAAAGGTTACAAATGAGTTTGACATTCAAATAAGCTATTGATTTGATAAAATATTATACACTGATACTTCAAGAAAACTCTATAATCCAAGAAGCAACCACTCCAAAATCCTAGGGTTAAAGCTTCACTATACAATATTACTACAAGGGCTATACAATAGTAAAGTTCACAAGGATTATATATATATCGTGTACCCTAATGCTACCTGTGACAACACTCTAATTACTTCGCAATGATAATTCAACTAACTAATAAAAGTTGCACCAACCAATAGACAGATATTCAGCTAAAAAGGCAATGATAATACTATCTCAACTCTATCTTAGACACTACTCTCTTTATGAATTAGAACTAAATTAGAGAAATAAAATATTCAATTAGTAAAATTTCAATTTCAACTATCCCCTTATAATATCGTATACATAAAGCTACCAACAAGGACTATTTAATTAAAGGATGCTTAAATCCTTTTCAAATACCTACATGAAACTATCATAACCACAAATATTCTCCAATCTCTACACAATCCTATTTACATCATTATCTCGTAATTATTTGACAATCACATAAATATTAATAACACATAAATGTATGCTTATAAGTATATTTATATAAATTCCTTTAATTTATTCTTTCTAAATTACTCTCTTGGATTCAAAATAATTAAATAGAATTATTTCATTAAATAACATCTTAGGCTTTTCTCAAAACATTACCTCTTAAATTTCAATGCTACAATTCCCATTCACAATAAGGTCTCTTAGTTATAAAGTGAAAAAATATACATATATTCTTTTCTAACACACTAATACACAAACGATAATCATTTAATTATAGCCATGATGTTTATTTGTACCCATATTTATACATACATATAAATAAAACCATTCACGTATTATTACTTAAATGTTGATAACCATTAAATCTAGAAGTCTTCCCTAGGCTCCAATGAGAGGATAATAAATAAATTCACACCTTTCATACTATCATACTCTTAATTAATAATATTAGCCATTAAATTTGTATACTTTCATTATATAAATCAATTCACAACTTCAATCTGCAGATTGCAGCAGGAAGGTTAACTTAAAATCATCATAACTTTCACATATCTTGGTAAAAATTATAACTTCAATATGTTTTGGAAAGGGGAAAGAACGAAGAACAAAACCTAGAAATTATTTTTTCAAGATTCACAATCATGTAAGAGCAGTTTTGTCTGCAATACAGCTCACTGGTTACCTAAAACAGCAGTTGATAAACAAACTAGCTTTAAACTATATCTATCTCTTTCTATATATATAGTCATGCTCTTCAATTCACACTAAACTAGCTTAAAACTAGCTTTGCTAAACTTTGTAATCTTTGTAATCTTAAAATGCCTTTTTTTTTTTTGTTTTGTTTGGATCTGTTTTGAGGTAATTGATATCAATAGTCATGCTCTTCAATTCACATTAAGTATATACATTTCTTTCCTGGATTCTATTAATATGCAAAGATCCTCACAGCTTAAGGCTAAGGCAAGCCACCAAAATGAATTTAAACTATTCAAAAACATTGAGAGTTAGACCCCTTAAGTTGGCCATGAATAGGATACAGATTTATGTGACCACATGAAATAAAATCTGCAGTGGTATTTATTCCTTACTTTGTCTTTCCCCTTATTAATTTGTAATATGAAATTAAAATGTAAGCACGAACTCCACTCTCTATAATTTATGAAGAAATTTGTACCTAACTATTTTTATTTATGAATTTGGGAATTGCCTCTTCAGATGCTAAATGAAGTAGGCATTATTCCATGCAATTTTTCTCCACTAACAACAAAATCATTAGTGCTCAATTGAAAGTCACACATAATTTTACAATAGGATTAGAGCAGCATTTTTAAGCACTAACTTATTATGAGGCACTGTTAAATACAATAGGTTACTACAATCCTGTAATTGCAAGGAACTGGAAGGTAATACTTCCGCGGCGTCAAATTCAAATATGGATTTATGGCAATTTTCAATGTGCTATGTTGAAACAGTAATAATTGTTGGAATAAGACTGCCATGTCTAATAATTTACAGACCATAGAAATATATGGAGCATTGATAGACAATTTTTTTTAAATTAAATTTAAATCATTCTTGAAAATAATTTAATTCTATTTCCTGATATAGTAAATCTTGAATAGACCTAAGTTTAATCATGATAGTTTATGTGTAACTTCAATAGACATCAGATATTGCATTGATATGGCTTACCTTTGGACTGGAAGAGGTCATTTTTTCCCTTCTCAGCACATTTATGGAAATGCTTTCTCCAGTCTGTGTATTCTATGCCAACCCTTTTCTTTGTGAAGGTTTCTCTCTGCAGAAAAACTCTTTTTACTTTTACCTCTCACACAATATACCGTGAAATTTTCTTTTTTTTCATTTTTCGATAACAGAGGAATAGGTGGCAATTTTCACAAATTTCAATTTAATATTTTACCCGCTAAGAATGCATTATTACTTTAAATTAAATTAAACTAAACTTAAACCTACCCCATTTAACATTTTATCGGGTAACATTAAATCAACCATTTCATCCCGAGTTGTCCAAAAATATATTTATATTTTTGAATAAATTTCTTAACAACAATTAAATAATTTTAATATTATTAATTAAATAAATAATATTATTTAAGTAACTAAACAATATTATTTAATTAACTAATTATAAATTTACATAGCTGAAATTAAAATATTATTTTATTTATAATTAATAAAATTAAATACCGACAATTTAAATAATATTCTTTTTAATTTTACAAACATCATTTAAAATTTTCAAATTAATCTAATATTTTAATCAAATCTTTGGAAATTCCGCAAATCACTTTACCAATTAAGCTTGATGCTTAATTAAATTAATAACCATCACTAAATGGTGATATCGCATCCAAATAAAATGATAAACACATCAAAATTTGTGACTTGAAACGAACGACATGAAACAGTACCATACCATAATAGGACAGAATACTGATAGACGACATCATCAACATTGACAAGATGAAAGACATAGACGGGGACACTTTCTTGTCAAATCCTTAAACCATGTCATATCCATTGGGCATGTTGGGCATGCTCAGATCCGATGATGCGGGTGAAGTCGGTGCCCAGTACCTACAACCTTGCATAAAACCAAGTGTTGAAACAACATATATATTTAATGCCAAAAACATTGTCAGAGAGAATTGCAGTGTGGCAAGGCGCTCACAGACGAGCGATGCAACACTGTCCCTTTCACCCGAACCTCAAACAATAGCACATCATAAATATCATGAAATGAGTATTAAACAATTTACGTAACCACACAATATGGCATAATCAGGTAAAGATGAACATCATTCATCATTATATCATCAACATCGTAAAACAGTATCATGTGCATCCAAGCAAAACACATAGGTCAAACGAGTGATACAATCACCAACGTAATCACGAGTATGCATCAACATAACAGTATCATAGGAGAACAGTATCACGAGAGGCACTATAGAATGCATCAAGCATAAATAGTATCTGAACAAAAACAACCACACGCACAGAAAGGTATCATAGGAGTACAGTAACACGGGAGGCACTGCATTAATCTAGATGAGTTCGTGATAGTTGGATATTAAATGAATTCTTCTTGGATTGAATTATGATTTTACCCTTGGTTTAGGATAAACAATGTTATATAAATACTTGTAGGTGAGGATTTTGGGATAAAATTTGATCTAGTAGTGGTTGTGAAGCATTTAATAGGGTGTAGTAATAATTTGGAATAATTAGCTAAGGGTGAAAACTTGGTTCTAACTCCATGTTTATTTTAACCTCTAGTTTGAATCGCCAAAATAGGTTACAAATATGCTAAGATATAGATAGATATGTTGAAATAAAGTAATAGTAGTATTTTCAACACATGATAAGGGCACCTATCTGGCGGGATACAACAAGGGCTTAGGAACATGAATGAACAACTTTGTTGAAGCTTTTGTTGTTTGGATTGGAGTTAGGCATCTTACAGAGAAGGGGTACAACAAGGTGATTATAGAAGGAGACTCAAAGATGATCTTTGACTATCTTAACAACACAGCTAAAATCCCATGGGAAATCAAAGATCTGTTGGAATATTGTAAAAGCATGATACAAGATATTCAATATTATAAAATACGCCATTCCTATAGGGAAGGTAATAAGGTCACGGATGCTATGGCCAGCCTAGGTGTTAATCAAGAAATTTTAAATTTTTGGGATTTCTCTAATTTTCCCAACCAAATTAAAGAAATTCTTGCAGCAGATAGACTTGGTGGAAGAAATATTCAAATAAGAGGTTATGATGGCAGGAATGATAAAGATTAAAAAGGGTGATGGGTCGTGGTGTCTAGTGAGGATGTGGATCCCATGGATGCATGATGGCAAGCTGACTATACGAAGGAGGAATCACGTTGTTAGAGGATTTCCAAGTCCCAATGAAATGAAAGGCCAAATATGGAAAGGACAATTGGGATGCAGACCATCGTACCTTGACAAGAAAGGTTTAATTAAGGAAATAAATCGCATGAGAAAAAATCCTTAGTCTGATCTCCGAAATGACAGATGGACTCATGTTTGCAGGAAAGACAAAAGAAGTAATAAACTAGGTGTAATCAATACTAGAAAAGGAGGCAATGTTGTCATTCTTAATAATGATGATAGCCGAAAAGGTGATAACCGAGGCATTAGTTCTTTAATGCATTGCAGCAAAAATCTAAGCAGTTTATGTTTCAAATGAGTAGCCATAGAGTCACCATTAAAACTGAACTTTTAGAATTGTTTGTTGCCAGTGTTGAGAACGACGAAGGACACAGAAGTGAATTCCTTCTTGTCCCTAAGAATTACCATAGCCAAGACAGCACCATGGGAGGCCCTAGGAAGTGAACTAAACTGCACAAATATGAGTGGCTTCACAACAATGAGGAGCTCTGGGGTCTTTTTGAGAGGGCGAGTTTCACCCCATACTTTGCAGCAATGGAAGGATATAACGAAAAACTAAGCTACAAGTTTTCCAATGCTTGGAGGGATGGCAAAGTTAATCTAGGCGACATTCAGTTTAAAGTGGATGTGAAGCTAATTGCACATGCGACGGAACTGGCTTACAAGGGAATGAAGGTGGCCAAGGTTAGTAATGGTAAGTATCAAGATTACATTCAAAAGTTCTTTGAAGAAAAAGAAAAATTTGAAAGATTTCAAAATGGATACTCTAGGATTAAGCTTCTGCCCCCGTATCATAATGTTTGCTTCATTTTTATGAAGTATTTTACCCTTGAGGGGTGCTTCCAGTCCATCCACGGGTATCATTTCCCCATTCTTAATCACATAAGACATCTTGAAAAAATTAACCTTTCGTTCTTCTTATTTTCTTCTTTGAGCTAGAGTTTAATGCATTGAGCCAACCCACCATTACATCAAGGCCTTATAAGAGCCATTTGCAAATATGTGTTAGCTATGACCCTGCAGAGAAACCCATACACCAAATTGCTCAAAAACCCTAAGCCCAAAAGCTCTGTGAAAATTAAGCTTATAGAAGACCAACCCCATTCCCCAGCCAAAAAACCTAGTAAGAAGTCTTCTAATCCTGATGATTCAATGTGGAAGGATCTGCTAATGGTTACACATAAAAAAAGAAAGGATGTTTCTATGGACCTGGAGGCTAAAAAGAAGAGGAAATTGATTATTCGTGAACTGGGGGAAGAGGTAGACATGATCACTATACCTGATGACAATGAGATGGAATGCTCAAATCCGATCGGTAGAAGGTCTAAGAGACTGGCTATGGAAGCTTTGAAGGGGCAAGAAAGTAGAAAAAAATCATAGAGCCTAGAGGAGAAGAGTACCCACAGCCACCAGAAAAGCAATGATAAGAAAGATTTGCAGAGCCCAGAGGAAAAGAGTACCCACAGCCCGCATAAAAGAAAAGATAAGAATGTGAGGGAGGATAATGATTCTTCCATAGAGGAGGTCCCTGACAGCCTGGGTGGTGATTCAACCGAGGAGGAAGATGCTGAGTCGGAAAGTGATAGTGGAAATGGTAAGAATGACAAGGAAGAGGATCCACAGTAGGAGGTGGCCCGGGAGGAGGAAGAAGACAATGTCATGGATAACCAAGAGAGGATGGAAACAAAAGATCAGAAGGAAGAGAATGTTGAGTATGCTAGGAATGAAAGAATTAAAATATTGGAGGAAAGACTACAAGTCTTGGAAAAGGGTATGCAAGAGAAGGTCAAGGATAGCAGAATTCAAGCTCTTTAAAAAGTTTTTAAGAGCAAAGTCAAGGAGGTTGGTAATATAAATAGATTGGAGGAAAGAATGCAAATTTTAGAGAAAGAGATGCAAGAGCAGGACAAGGACAGCAGAATCCAAGCTCTAGAAAAGGCGGTTAATAGTTTATGCTCGGTGGTTGACGTTGTCATGATGAGGGCTATAATGGCTACGATATCGGGTATGGGTAAAATTAAAAAGTAGTAGAAGAAAAAAGCGACAAGCAAGGGTGTGGATTTGTCTAGGAAGATGGAGCTAAAGGACATAGTGGACGACACAGTCGAGGACCTGCTAACTGCCTAGAAGTTGATTGAGGAAGCATAACTATGGTGCTTCATTTTGTTGTTCTATGTTTTTTGTTTTGATGGTTTATTCTGATGCTTTCTCTAGAGATGTTAAAACTGTTAATGGCCACTGGTGCCTGAACTTTGATATTTGTAATGATGCTAGTACTCCTGGTTTTAGTATGGACTCTAAGTTAGATATTAATGGGTATTATAGATTAAATGGGAATGATGCTACTTGTGATAGGTTGAACTATTTTGATACTTCTGACAGAACTACTATGTTTGAGTGTAAGGGTATTGGTTAAGCTTTTTGCTTGTGGGAGGGGGAAGTTTGGTGGGCTTCCTTTTTTGTTGCTTCTTTCCACCTGCTATTTTTCTAATGTTGTACTAATTTGTTCAGGTTAGGGCCCTTTCCCTGCTTAACCAATCAAAAACACATGACAAGTACATTGAATTAGGGTATAGATACACTAAATCAAGGCATGGATATCCTAATCTAAAGTTTAATTTTTTTTAATAAAATGGTTAACTCAAATTTGACTTATGATGGATACACTAGCTTACGTATTAGATATGTCAAAATAATAATAGAAACACTACTTTAAATTTTGAGTATTTAAAAAAAAAAAAGCCTAGGAAAAATGCATTGATGTATGTCTTGAAAATGCCAAGACACAGATGATAGGCTAAAATTGAGGTGGCATATAAAATAGATTTAATATTTAATAATAAATTTTCATTTTAGTATGTGTACCAACTCATTAACATAATATTGTGAAAGGTGTAGTGGCTATCTATGCAAGGGCTACATGTAGTGAGGTGAGTGTAGATGAAATGCAACAACAAGATTAAAAAAACATTCATTTAAATTGTTATAGAAATTTTTCTAAAACTAAGTTATAAGAGTTGTGTAGGCTCCTAAAATTGTATGCTACAAAATTATTCAAATTGATAATACCATAAAAATAAATGATTAGATAAATATAAAATACCCTTTGCTAAATTATTATTATCATACATCAAGGATAAAATAAAATCTACAATTTATAATTTAGTCGCACTATACTAAAATAAAATAATAACAATAAATATTTTAAAAATAGTAATAATATCACCGTCATTACCTACGAGTGAGCCTCCTCCTAGTCCACAAGGTGATTGTAGAAATGATAAAAAAAATCCTCAAAATAAGGGTTGCATAAATTATTTTTTATTTTTATCAAATATTACATCTCTATTTTCTTGTTATTCTCCCAGCACTATTACATTGTCGTTGTATTATTTTTCAACTTTATTCATACGATGTTATCCACTCTTTATTGCATTGCTACAACTGTAAGGAAAATTAGATGCGGAAACAATTCTCCTAACGTCAATACCTCAGGAAAGAATGTAGATACACTTTAAAATTTTACAATTACAGTCAAGTTAAGATGCACTAAGAAACAGATTATAGAAACAGAGTCTTGACAATCACACGAGAACACCAGATATACGTGGGAAAACCCTTACGGGAGAAAAACCCACCACACCAAGAGAAATCACTTTGTATTACAGTAATTGAGATTACATACAATTTATAGACTTATCTTTCTGGTGTCTGTTTATAGCAGCATTCACCATTTACAAAATTGCACAAGAACCTTCACAATTACAGTCCACAGAATAGAATTCTTCCATTGCTTCAATCACACAACAATCTGTTGAATCAACCAACTAATCACCATCAGCAATCTCAGAGTATATCCATGTCGAACTCTGTCTATAGAACTTCCTCATAGAACCGTCGCAACTGACTATCTTCCAACTGTTCCCATTCAGCTCCTCCTATTCATCCACGAGACTCCACATAGGATGGTCTTACTCAGTCAACAGAATTCGCAATGTACTGGCATCTCAGTGAGACACTAACAGTGTCTCGCCGATGCCACATAGACTTCATATCGATGTCGCCAAGAGACTATGTTATCGCTAAGACGTTCTATCGAGCTCCATGAGTTACATCGAGTCACCAAGCAATCGCCCAGACCTATCACATTCACCAGGAGATCATAGCGAGTCACTCAAAGCTATACCGAAGTCCCCAAACATACCGAGCGCCAAGTAGAAGTCGGCAAGACTCACATCTTTCACTGAGAGTTCATACTGAGACATAAAGGTTACCCTAAAATGTTCATCCATCGGCAAGACATTGCCCTTCACTAAGACTTTACTCTGAGATCTCTAAGCTATCCCGAAGACTCTTCATCATCAGCAAGACTCATCCAAGTCACTGGGAATTCTTACCGAAACCACCGTGTTCCACCGATGACCAACATTTTCCAAGAGCTACACCGAAGACTTCAAAAAGTGTTCCTGTCGGTGAGACCTTCAACGTTCGCTGAGATGTCTTCCCGGGAACCTTGAGTTACCCCGATAGCCATCGGCTATCGACAAGACAACCTTCAGTCACTAAGACATTTCTCTGACCACTTTGAGTTACTCCAAAGAACGTATGGATGTTTCCCCGTCAGCGTGACCTTCTCCGTTCACTGGGATGCTTCACCGAGTCATCGTGTTACACCGAAGATCATGGTCGCCAAGAGTCTCCCCAATACATGATTGAATGGCCTGTCAGCCAGAGGTCTCCCGAGTGCTATGAGGTCATAACGAGTACTCCTTGACACAGTGATAAACTCCACAGTGTAACCTTTCGGCAAGACTTCAGCAAGGTCACAGCGACCTGTGCAAAACATAATGATACACACTGCTTGTCGGCCAAACATTGAAGCTCTCACACCAACTTGGCTCTCATGGAGGTTTCAGCCTATATAGTTTAAGGCACATATTTCCAACAATCTCCCACTTGACGAAGATCATACAGGCACCTTTAGAGCACAAATAAAACTTACTAAAAATCATGGGCACTAAGGCCCATTGAACTGGCACACCACCTGAACTTGTCTGTGCTCACTGGCTTCGTCAATGAATCTGCAACATTCTCCAAAGTATCAACCTTTTCCAAACTGACCTTTCCATCCTCAACCATATCTTGTACAAAGTGGTACTGTACATCAATATGTTTCATCTTGGCATGGAAAGTAGGGTTCTTTGCCAGACAAATTGCACTCTGACTGTCACAGAAAATAGTTATTTCCCCTGCATCAAAACCAATGTTAGAACATAAACGTTTCAACCATAAAACTTCTTTACAAGCATGAGTAGCTGCCATGTATTCAGCCTCCATAGTGGACAAAGCGACTACAACTTGCTGCTTACTCATACAACTCACTGCACCACCATTCAACATGAAAATATATCCACTAGTGAACCTCCTACTGTCAATGTCCCTTGCCCAATCAGAATCTACATAACCACGAATGTTGAGAGTCCTTTGTGATTCAACTGAATTCCCATGGTAACACAAAGTGAAATCTGAAGTACCCTTCAAATATCTAAACACTCTCTTCATAGCATCCCAATGCATTCTTCCTGGATTAGCCATAAATCGACTAAGAACTCCCACTACTTGGGCAATGTCTGGCCTTGTATAGACCATTGCATACATAAGACTACCTACTGCACTAGCATAGGGTACACTGGTCATGTTCTCCATCTCAGTAGGAGATTTTGGATAGTCCTCAATAGATAGCTTCATTCCCTGCATGACTGGAACCACTAGCTATTTGCAATCATTCATACAAAATCTCTCAAGAATAGTTCTAATATACTTACTCTGACTGAGCCATAGTTTTCTATTCTTCCTGTCACCTGGTTATCTCCATCCCTGAATATACCTTGCTGCACCAAGATCCTTCATTTTGAACTTAGACCGAGACTTAAGATCAGAAATCATTAGCTTGCTATTTCCTATGAACAACATATCATCAACATAAAGAGCAATAACAAGTACTTGATCACTTTCAACTTTATAATATATGCAGTGTTTAGATTTTGATCTCACAAATCCCAAAGACAATACAAAAGTATCAAATTTCTGGTACCACACTCTAGGTGACTACTTTAACCCATACAAAGACTTTTTTAATTTGCATACCGGTTTTCTTTACCTTTTCAACAAAGTGCTCGGTGGGGACATATAGATTTCTTCTTCAAGATCACCATGAAGAAATGTTGTCTTCACATCCATCTGTTCAACCTCTAAGTCATATCTTTCTGCAGTGACAAAATAAATCTAATGGACATCAGCTTTGCTACAAGAGAGAATATTTCCCCATAATCAATTCCCTCGACACGGAATAACCCTTTGCAACCAGTCTTGCCTTGTACTTTTCTACACTACCATCCAGACCAATCTTTTTCTTAAATACCCATTTGTAGCCCACAGCTTTTCTGCCTTTAGGCAAGGGCACCAAACTCCAAGTTTCATTTTTCTCTAATGATGCCATCTCTTCGTTCATGGCTTCCAACCAAGAGTATGAATCAGACATTTTAATTACCTCTTTTACAGTCCTAGGCTCATCGGTCTTTAGAAATCAAAGCATAGGAACAAGTAGAACTCTATCAAAGAAGAACCCGCGCCACCTATACGGTTGTTTTCTTTCACGGATTGACCTCCTCACTTACTGAGGCTGAGGTTCCTCTTCTTCTTCAGAACTTTCAGAACTGCTTGAGCTCTCCTCAATTTTAGGTACATTTTGAATTTTGAATTCCTCTTTCTTTGGTGTAGGAGGAATTACAACTACATCCTTATTATTTTCTAACTTTGTCTCATTTGCGGATCAAAATTAAGGAAGGTCTCATGAAAGATTACAGCTTTTGCTGTATAGAACCTTCTCCGTATCAGGATTCCAAAGCTTGTATCCCTTTATGACAACACTATAGCCAATAAAATACATTTGAAGCCTTGTTCTCCAATTTAGATCTTTTCACATCCGACACATGAGCATATGCCTCACAGCCAAAAACACGAACATGTCTAAGTGAGGGCTTCTTACCAGACCACGCTTCCAAAGGTGTTTTCTCAACAAGAGCAGAATTTGGAGAACGATTAATTAGATAACATGCAGATACAGCCTCAGCCCGAACTTCTCCTCCAAGCCAAGCACTACTGAGCATACTCGTGCTCTCTCCATCACTATCCTATTGAACCTTTCTGTAATTCCATTCTGCTGTGGAGTATAAGGTGTAGTCTTATGTCTTTTGATTCCATGGTCTTTACAGTATCTTTCAAATTCATCAGAAAAAAATTCACCGCCATTATCAGTCCTTAAGCATTTTATTTTTCTACCAATCTGATTTTCTACAAGGTTCTTAAATTTCTTAAATCGACTGAATACCTCTGATTTAGTTTTCAGAAAATATACAAATGCTCTTCTTGAATAATCATCAATGAACGACACATAGTATCTTGATTTAGACAAAGAAGGAACATTTACTGGACCAAACACATCCGAATGAATATAATCTAGCAAACTAGATGATTTATGAGGACTGGAATAAAATGAAACACGGTGTTGCTTTCCATATATACAGTGTTCACAGAATTCAAATTCAAGATTACAATCTTCAAGCCCCTCAACCAGGTTTTTATTCTTCAAGGTTTTTAAACCTTTCTCTCCTATGTGGCCTAACCTATGATGCCAAAGCATAGTCTTCTCTGTAGGAAGTTTTACTTCCATAGAGTTTACATAATTAGGGATATTCCCTCTTTACCTCCATGAGCAGCTTTCAGTGACTTTCCAGAGACACTATTACATTGAACAGCTTGTGCATCCAGTTTGTACAGGGTACCAATTCGAGCACCTCTAGCCAACACCATTGAACCTCTAGTCATCTTGCATCCATTTCTAGAGAATGTAACTTGTACACCAATATCGTTCAGCATACTTACAAACAATAGATTTCGAGCCAGACCTGGTATGTGCATAACATTATTGATTCCCTTTACTCTGCCATCAAGGAATTGTATCCTGACTCTTCCATGGCCAACAATCTCTAAAGTTGAATCACTCACCAAGTACACCTTTCCACCATCGTATTCTTCATACTCTTTGAACCACTCTCTATGAGATGTCATGTGGAAGGATGCTCTAGAATCAATCAGCCAGACATCATCTGATGCCTGAGTTTCCAAGGCTGCAATGAAGGCGTCACCATCACTATCAGAAGAACCATTATCGGAAGAGCCCTTCTTCTTTTTCTCCTCTTTACAATCCTTTCAGACATGACCAGGTTTCCCACAGTTCCAACACTTCACCTTGGACTTCTTGCCAGGAGACTTTGATCTCCCCTCTTATTTCGATTTTGATTTTTTTTCCTTCTTCTTGCCTTTCTCCTTTGACCTTCCTCTGACACCAAGAGCCTCCTTCGCCATCTTAGAAGACTTCCTTCTCATCTCTTCTGACAGCAAAGATGCAACAACATCTTCCATCTTGAAATTGGATGTTGTACTCCCAATCGCCATCACCAGATGATCCCATGAGTCTGGCAAAGAACACAATAGAAGCATACAGCGATCCTCTTCTTTAGTCTTCACACCAACAGATGTCAATTGAACAAGTAGCATGTTAAATGCATTCAAATGATCAGCTACAGACCCTCCTTCCTGTATTCTCAAAGAGTATAGTTTCTTCCTCAGGAATAGTTTATTCACCAAGGACTTCCCCTGATAAATAGATGCCAATCTCTTCCACAAGGAAGACGCAGTCTTCTCTTCATGCACATTTAGAAGCACTGAGTCTACCCAATAGAGCCTTATCAGCCCCTTAGACTTCCTATCTGCAAGGTCCCATTCTTCTTGCTTCATGCCTGTAGGTTTCACTCTAGCCACAGCAATCCAAAGATCACAGTCAACAAGAAGATCCTCCATCTTGAGTTTCCACAACTCAAAGTTACTGCCATTGAATTTCTCTATTTCAAACTTTCCAGATGTACTAGCCATCTTAACCTGTAATCAGAAATAACAAACTCTACAAGACTCCCATTGAGACAGAATTGACACAAAAAACCCAATGTACCCACAAGGATAACATAACTGGCCAGGCTCTGATACCACTTGTAAGGAAAATTAGATGTGGAAACAATTCTCCTAATGTCAATACCTCAGGAAAGAATGTAGATACACTTTAAAATTTTACAATTACATTCAAGTTAAGATGCACTAAGAAACAGATTACAGAAACAGAGTCTTGACAATCACACGAGAACACCAGATATACGTGGGAGAACCCTTACGGGAGAAAAACCCACCACACCAAGAGAAATCACTTTGTATTACAGTAATTGAGATTACATACAATTTACAGACTTATCTTTCTGGTGTCTGTTTATAGCAGCATTCACCATTTACAAAATTGCACAAGAACCTTCACAATTACAGTCCACAGAATAGAATTCTTCCACTGCTTCAATCACACAACAATCTATTGAATCAACCAACTGATCACCATCAACAATCTCAAAGTATATCCATTTCAAACTTTTTCTATAGAACTTCCTCACAGAACCATCGCAACTGACTATCTTCCAACTGTTCCCATTCGGCTCCTCCTATTCATCCACGAGACTCCACATAGGACGGTCTTACTCAGTCAACAAAATTCGCAATGTACTGGCATCTCGGTGAGACACTAACAGTGTCTCACCGATCCCACATAGACTTCATATCGATGTCGCCAAGAGACTCTGTTATCACTAAGACATTCTATCAAGCTCCATGAGTTACACCGAGTCACCAAGCAATCGCCCAGACCTATCGCATTCGCTAGGAGATCATAGCGAGTCACTCAAAGCTATATCGAAGTCCCCAAACATACCAAGCACCAAGTAGAAGTCAGCAAGACTCACATCTTTCACCGAGAGTTCATACCAAGACATAAAGGTTACCCCGAAGTGTTCATCTGTCGGCAAGATATTGCCCTTCGCTAAGACTTTACTCTAAGACCTCTAAGCTATCCCGAAGACTCTTCATCATCGACAAGACTCATCCAAGTCGCTGGGACTTCTTATCGAAACCACTGTGTTCCACCGATGACCAACATTCACCAAGAGCTACACCGAAGACTTCAAAAAGTGTTCCTGTCGGTGAGACCTTCAACGTTCGCTGAGATGTCTTCCCGGGAACCTTGAGTTACCCCGATAGCCATCGGCTATCGGCAAGACAACCTTTAGTCGCTAAGACATTTCTCCAACCACTTTGAGTTACTCCAAAGAACGTATGGATGTTTCCCTGTCGGCGTGACCTTCTCCGTTCGCTGGGACGCTTCACCGAGCCGCTGTGTTACATCGAAGATCATGGTCGCCAAGAGTCTCCCTGATACATGATTGAATGTCCTATCTGCCAGAGGTCTCCTGAGCTCTATGAGGTCATAACGAGTACTCCTTGACACAGTGATAAACTCCATAGTGTAACCTTTCTGCAAGACTTCTGCAAGGTCACAGCGACCTGTGCAAAACATAATGATACACACTGCTTGTCGGCCAAACATTGAAGCTGTCACACCGACTTGGCTCTCATGGAGGTTTCAGTCTATATAGTTTGAGGCACATATTTCCAACAACAACTCTATTTTATAACATTTTTTCCTATTCTCTTTCCATCTCTTATCACATTATATTAGAAAAATCATTATTTTACATGGCTTGTGGGTTAGAATAAAACTAGCCACAAATATAGGAGTGTGTTTTTCCTGTACAACCACTCATCTAAAACCATATTGTAATTGTTGTAACAAAAAAAAAATAATATGGATAATTTTTTTTGGCTAATTTTTATAATATAAAATAACATATAATATTATTTTTATTAGTTATAACAAAAGAGAGTAACTAAATAGAATTATACTGCTGGAAAGTGCACCCATGGGCTTCAGGAAGTCTATTATGGATTTTTTTACCTCCAACTTTGTTCATATGATGCAAAAATTGTTTTCTCAATATAATGATAAATAAATATTAGTAAATATGATTTAATATTTATTTTATTTAAAAACTATATTAAATATATCCCTTATATATGCTTAATCACATGCAACACAAAGGTGGTAAAAAGATATGATATGGTATGAAATGGAGTAAGAAATGTGAGGATTATGGTGTATGAGAGGCTAGAATATGGGATAAAATGGAACATAAATACCTCTCATCAATAGAGGATATGTTGATTTAGAGTTTGACTATTTCTTTTTGACTTCTAATATTGAGACATATATGTTGGGATATGTCTCATATATGTCTAGATAAGAAAAATATGTTGACTTAAAGTTTGAATATGTTTTTGGATTTCTAAGATTGAGATGGATATGCTAGGGTTTGTCTTAGATATGCCAAGTCACAGGCATATGTACACTGATTTATATTTTGACTGTTTTTTAAATTTCTATGCTTAAGACAGATATGTTGGGATGTATTTGATACACCTAAACACAAACATACACATTCTTTTCATAGTTTAATTCTTGAAAAAAGATAAATTAGGTGTTTTTCAACAAAATTTCAAACAAAAAACACATGTTGGATTAAGGGAGGTTTGGATTGTATAATTTTATTAGTTTAGCACAAAAAAACATGTTACACATGTTGAACACCCTAATATTATTCAAGTAGGAGTGTCACATTTTGTGGTCCCACAAATATATTATCTACCAAGGGCATTAATAGCTAGGGAATGAAAGGTCATGTACCACCTATGTGCCCCTTACCTTGGTAACTTAATACCTTTCCCAAAGTGATCTCTACCTCTATTTCTCTTAAGTTCATTGTCGGAAACTTCTTAAACCTAATCGATATACAATGCATCACAAACAAGATAATTCAAGGTCTTAAACTAGGATATATTGGTTCTCTAGGGTATCCTTAAAAAATACTAAAAGGGTGCATGAGGATTAGATCTATGAACAAGAGATTTTCTACAAGAATGTTCCAACTTAATTTCACTTCAACTTGTGTCCTAATGAAATAGGAGCCTCAAGGTTGTGCCAAATTAATTCCACTTCACCTTGTGTCCTAAAGAAATAGGTTCCCCAAGGTTGTGCCAACTTAATTTCACTTCACCTTGTGTCCTAATGAAATAGGGGCCCCAAATTTGTTCCAACTTAATTCCACTTCACCTTGTGTCCTAATGAAATAGGGGCCCCAAGGTTGTGCCAACTTAATTCCACTTTACCTTGTGCCTTAATAAAATAGGAGCCCCAGGGTTGTGTCAACATAATTTCACTTCACCTTGTGTCCTAATGAAATAGGGCCCCCAAGATTGTGCCAAACATGATGATGATTCTATTGAGGTACAAATTTTATTATTCCCCTTTTATACACCCCACCAAATTTCTATGTTTGATGCCATCCCTTGGGGAAATGAAATTTCAAGGCAAACCTCCTAAAGGGAAATGAAAGCTAGGTGCTTTTGATCACCCAAAATCACATGAATCGTAAGGGGAGAGGATACGTACAACTAATTAACACCCTTAGATTGTAATCTAGAAAAAGGAAAGTGTATATATTTTGATCCCTAAGATAACCAAAAGGTTTGAGGGGAGATCATACATTGCACAAGCTCCCATAGACCTGCCAAACAAGTTGATTACCTTCTAAGATAATTTAGTGCAACTATATTAGTGGGAAATCAAAATCATTTTTTTAGTTTTAGGATTTAGATATAGATGAAAAAATACATTATAAAATAAACAACAATAGAAGCTACCTAAGTTAGCATTCTATCATAAATTATAAGGAAATATTGATAAATTTGAACAAAATGTAACCACCAATTCATAAAATAGATACACTTCTTCAAAAATACATACATCAAAAGATATAAGTAAAAATATTTTATAATTATATATGGAACTGTTAAAACAAGTAGCATACACTAGATTGAGAATGAATTCAATGAAGTATAACCTACATTTTAAATGAACACAATTAGTTGAAAATTAATTTTAACATTGATTTTTTACTTTTACACAAAAGGGTAATTAGGAATTTTATTGACATTTGCTGTTGTAAAACCATTTTCTAACAAGAAAATGAGAGTTAGAAATTAGAAAATATGATAAAAAATATGACTTGAAGTATGGAAATTCATATATGTAGTTATGTAGTGGAATTGTTGAAACACACATGAAAATGTTATTATATGTCAACAATGTCAAAAGTGTTAAAAACCTAAAAAACCACTAATTAGGCCTACTATACAAAAAGGGTGAGTTTAATTCATAACATCCTGCAAAACCAATTTTATATTAGAAACCAAATGTTAAATGATAAAAAAAATAAAAATATGTTAACAACTCAAACAAAACCACTAAGAATGTCATAGTTGTGTACATGGAAATTTAATATGGAAGAGTAACCTAAACTAATGTGAGCTACCTAATTCATCATCAAATACAACACTCAAGGAAAGGCTTACAAAGACAAAACACAAAAAAAAATCATGCAATTTCACCTTAGTTATATCTCCTTGTTGCACCAATATGAGGTGGATATTCCTAAAGAGTTGATTTGATGAATTTTCTTTAATATGTTAAGTGCTCAAAACAACAACATGACATTATATTGAAGCAATTAATGGTAATGGTAAAAGGGGGCTCTCAAGTTATAAATTTGGGGCCCAAGAGATTGAGGGTGAGGATTGAATATGGAGATCAAAGGTTCATATTGCATGACACCTTGGAGGATGAGGAGATGAAAAATGGCATACTTTTATTGGTAAGGGTGGAGGCTTCCAATATTGGTGGAGGATCAATTATGGGATATGGGCATTGGAAAAGGCTGGATAGTGAGGATCTTGAGGTACTTTGGGAGTACCTCCAAAAAGTGGATTTTTGGAGTCTTCTAGTGGCTCAAGTACATGGTGTGAATTTAAAATTGTACATGTCCCATCTCTCAAGTACATGGGAGGAATTAAAAATTGGGATTTGGAAGAATAAAATATTTGGCCCATGCCTGATATGACATCATATCAAATAGATCCACATGGGGAAATAGCCAAAGAATCCTTGAAAAAATAGTGATTAGGCATGTGCAAAAAATTAGGGTTAAGTTTATATGATTGATTAGATGACTAATTAAAAGTGCACAAAATGATAAATTAAATAAATATGAAAATTTATTTAATTTTTTAGGTGGGATATGATATGGTCTAGGTAGATAAATATTATATATTTTCCTAAAGTTAGACCATAGAAGAAGGGGAAATAATCAATTTTAAATGAGGGATGAAATCAAAAGAATAAGGTAATTATTAATTAACTAATTAAAATATAATTCAACTAATAATAGAGTGAAATTTAGAAAATTGGTCAGTTAGAGAAGAAATTATCAGAGTTAATGACGAGACAATATTAGGTGTCTACACACTTCATCATCACTAAGAAGGAATAAAATCTCTAACTATTACAAATAGTACCTACTGCTAACATCCCTTGTACCATATTCTCAATTTTACTATTTTGGACATATATGGATTGATAAGGTCTAAGGTTAGTTGATTGGAGTAATATAAATTTCATGTTATGTTAATATTACATTATATTAGTTGAGATAGGAAGTTCAAATCAATAATACTAAAAATATTAAAATTGAAACTTAAAAACTAAGTATAAAATAGTGAAAAGTAAATAACAAGGAACCTAGAAATTGACTCACAAAGTTCATTGGTTTGGATGATAGTGTACTATGTTTCCATCCTATTTCTACACTATCATCTAGGTGAGCTTGTAAATGAATGTTGGGGGACTAAGGTTAGCTACATGTGTTACTTAGACTAATTAATTCATGAAAGAAATAAGTACATTTTATATCATAACTTAGTTACAATCATAAATGAGAGGGTAAAGGAAAATAGATCTAGGAATGATAACACTAACTAAATCTATCAATGCATTGAAATCTATAAAAACTTAGGGTCATAGAAAGGATATATCTTTATTACTCACTCCTTGTGCGGTCATGTTTTATGAATTGAAGTTGTGTTCTATGAGTGAAATTATCTCATGACATTTCTAGTGCATAGGTTTGTATTGTGACATGATTATGTGGTAATTATAACGTTAAAATATATTCATCCATTCATTAATTGATATTTTTTTGGGTATTTCTACTTTTTGCATCATGTTATGTGGTATTGAATGTGTACCAACTAAAGGTAATGGTTGTGACATATTTAGGTTTGTAGTTGATAGGAATAAAATAACAATAATAAATGGTGCCATTAAAGAGAATATGGTAAACAATATGATAGACTAGCATTACTTAGAACTAGAAATTAGATCTAAGATGAATGGATAGGGACAACTCAACTTCATGAATTCTAAAATTATGCAAGAACTTGGGCCAATTCAATGGGTATAAAATTAATCCTTGTAGTTGTGCATATTTGATATGAATGTCTATAAACCTTATGCGCCTTCAAAAGAGACTCACTTTTAAGGTTTGTATCTCAATGAAAATTTTTTGGAGCTTAATATGCAAGGATCTTTACCTTATACAAGTGTCACAACCCACCCTTGGGCTACAAAATTAATTATTGAAAAATTTAAAATATTATTTTTTATTTATTGACTAAACATAATGTATTCATTGTTAAGATTGAGTTGTACAATGTTGGCTAGTTGATTTCCATGATCTAGGATAAGGTGTATCAACTAGGCCATTTGTCTAACTCAATGCATAATTAATACAAACATGTATTACTCATAACTTTTACAAAGTAAGAGTCTTAATTATTCATGTCACCTTGTTTCAAGTAATTACAATAAATAATACTTAATTAAGGTTATGATATACACAAGTCAACTATACATAGCCCAATACAATAAATGGGTTAAGGGAATAAAAATCATAATGAGAAAAAAAGGATGGTCTAACATGTAAAAATGTATTATCAGCACCATCAAATTCATCAAACGATAAATCCTCACCAAGAGCAGTAATATCATCATGTAATATAGGAGGAAATGAATTTTAAATGGATTTTATGCAAAGAACTATCCTCATGATGTATGTTTGTAAGGAAGTTAAGGTAGCAGAACAACTTCCTACACTAATCTTGAGAGGAGAAAAATGCAAAACTTTACAGATCTTTAATAGTTACAAAAACTTAAACAGAAATGAACACAACTATCATGCATACCACAACACAATGATTTATGTGGGGAAAACCATTTCGGGAGAAAAAACCCACACTCCAAAATTTTCCCAATATATTATTCAAAAATAAAAATATTACAATATACTTGGGTAAGTGCACCAATCTGTGACACAATTTTGATGCCAAATTGGAAAAAATGCCAAAAAAAGTCAAAATAGGCCACTTGTGCCGCTAAATTTGTGATGCGCCAAATTTGGCATTGCTAAATAGAAAGGATGTAATTAAAAAATGTATTTCTATCTTCATTTTTCTATTCACTCTCGGCTTGGCTTGGAGGTTTTCAGCTCTGCAACTTGCGCTCGCCAAATCTCTTCCATTTTTTGCACTCTTAGCTTGCAATTCTTCATGAGGATCTTCCAACACGTCAAAGAGGTCGAAGATTGTAGAAGAGGTATGCATTTTATTTTTATTTCAAATTTGATTTAGAATGTAGATTTTGTATATGTTAAAAATGGTCATCAAGCTTGTTAATTAATTAAATATAGGTATTTAGTGTCCCCTAAAGTCATCTACATATAAATAAATTTAATTATTCATCTATATTGTTCACTTTTGTAAATTCTTCTACCTTAATTAAATAAATAACTTTATTTAATTATTACCATCTTCCATATTCCTCTTAATTAAATTAAATAAATTTTATAATTTATTTATATTAATTATCATGTTATTCTAAATTTGAATATTTGAATTCAAATAGTGGAATATTCCTTCAAACACTTTCTTCATCTAATAGTTAAATTAAATATTATAAATATTTAATTTAATATCTTTCCTCTCTCACACATAATTAATTATTTTTAAATATTTAATTATCTTCTAAATTCTTCTCACACATAATTAAATATTTCTAAATATTTAATTATCTTCTAAATTCCTCTCACACATAATTAAATATTTTTAATATTTAATTACTTTCTGAATTTCATCTTCACACATAATTAAATATTACTTATTTAATTATGTAAACTTCTAATTTCATCTTCACACATAATTAAATAAGTTTATTTATTTAATTATGAAATTCATTCTCAACTCATTCTTCGAATGGCAACTTTCCTTCGGATCTAACTAAGAAATTTTGTGAAGAGGAAACCTTCTATTTCTCTCTCAACTTTCAAAAATCCCTCACCGTTCATCTCAACAAGCTTGATCTGAACCGTTGATCATAACAACCAATCAAATTCTTTTGAAAACTCTTTAAATACATGTGCAAATCCAAGCATTGGTTACACATGCATGCATATGCAATTACGCTAACACTTTTGCATCTTCAGCATCTTTATCAATATCCATATCTTAGCAATAATTTTATCACAACAATAGCATAATCTTGCATTTTAGCATAGTATGCATATTTAAATCTCATTCTCTAGTAGTCCATTTCGTTGAGCTTGGTACATGAAATCTGAGAGCAACTTGAACCAACGAAACGCTGGAGATAGAGAGCAATAAGATGACTTCAAAGAATCTTCCATAAAGAGTTTGTTTAAATCTTCTTTTTAGTTTCTTTGATATAAGGTTTTATTGATTGTGTTTTGAATTCGTTAATTTTAACCATATTTTCATACACACAGATTGAAATAGGTTTTTTAATAAAAAAATTCTTCTAATTCTCAGGGAATGAATCTCCACTTCCAAACATTGAGAATTCACAATCACCCCCTCACAAAGAGCCTCCTATACAAGAACAAACTGAAACCCCTCCATCAATTCATAGGCATCCTCAAGGAACACAAGAAAATATCCTAACTCAAATTGAAAACAATAAAAGAGACATCGAACAATTAATTGGAAGATTAACCGAGCATGTCGAAACCCACCCTTATAGGAGAGGGATTGTCGAATCATTGAAGTCAATTGTATCTCATGCAGGAGAAATGAGGAAGAAAATAATTTTTTGGTCAAATAAGAGGCATGAGATGAGACAATTTTATGCTAGTGGTTTGACATATGCATATGTGAAAAAATAAAAAATTACAAAGATGACTTGTGTGCCCTATTTACAAACCCGAGAACCAACACACCTTTGTCTCATGCATGCAAGAGGTTCCCCATCCATTGGTGCCACCATGAATTAATTAAAAATAAACTTTGGGAGCAGTGGTGGATGGTATATGACCAACCTCCATGCAATAACCATGAAGTACCACAATAATTTTGAAGAAACTCTATTGTGATTTTGTCTTCTATAAGATGCCAAATTATTTTGACATCTTAGACTTTTAGGGTAGAGGTGGGAGCTCCACACATGATAGACCTGCTGCACAACGTAATCCATAGTTGGAACTGAGACCCTTGGCCAAATCCATAGTGGAGCATGTCGTTGTTCCTTCCATTGTTAAGGAAAGTGTAGAGATGGACACACTGGAGTCTATTAGCTCACTCACCCAAACCATTATACAATGTGTGAGGCCTTTAGTAGAGCTTGATGTGGAGGAGACGTGTAGGCCCCGAGCTCCACCCCACCATTGTGGCACTTGTGGTGTTGTTTGCATATACAATTATCAGAGTGCTTAGGATGCAGCTACACAACCTACATTGGTTGCAGATGTGATGGCTATGATAGATGAATTGTTGAATAATACATACAACATTGATACTCAGGTAAAATTTAGCAAGTTCATTTAATTTTGTTTATTAAATTATATTTTGAAATTTAAGAATAACTAAATTTGTAGAATTTTGATATGATGAAATTTTAGGGTCGGAGTGTTCATGAGACATGCTCTGTTTCTACATATCCTTATTCATTCTCGACGTTGAGTCCACAGATATGCAACTAGTATTAATGATATTATTATTGCATTCGAACAATTGAATGTTATATTTGAATGTTTGTCTCATAACATTCTTTGGATGTCAAATATTTTCCTAGTGGACCTTCATCCTCCACACCTCGCAATGCATTTCCTCAAACAACTTACACTCAGGTAGCCTTTATTCATTAATGGTGTTGTAAAACAATGTTAGCTAGTTTTCATAATTTTGCGTATACAAATCTAAAAAATTGATGAGAAACACAAATATTGGTCAGTCTTATGAGATCCTAATTATATTTACCATTCAACGTCCATCTCATTCTTCCATTCCTTTCATCACGCATATTTTAACCATTTTATATCACATATCCCAATCTTTAGCACCTTATATATTATACCACCTTCCTCCATATTTCATCTTATACACATATCGTTACAAGAAACCTTTCCTTCTGCTCATTATTGACGAAATCTCTTATACACTATTACTACACACCTCAAGTTCCCACTTCATGTCCTATATTCAAACCTTAGACACTGCCTAATTTACTTTATGGTCTAATATTCCCTCCTAATTACTTCCCATTAACCTCTAGTATAGTTCACCTTAAAAATGTTTTATTATCCCATCCTAGCTCATCCAATTAATCTCTACTAGTCCATTCTATGTTCCATCATCCCCTCTTGATCGTGTCACATTATCTTCTCCTAATTCAATTTTTGTTCCTTTATTCCTTCCTAACCCCATCCCATTAACATTTAATAGTTCACCCTATTTTCCATGATCCCCTCCTAGCCCATCCCACTAATATCTTCTAGTCCATCCTATGTGTCATTATGCCCTTCTACTCCCATCTTATTGTGCCCATTATTATTTCACCCTAGATGTTCCATGATCCCCTATGTTCCACCCTATGTTCCTTTATCCATTCTATTTTATACCATCTTTATCCATGTTTCATCCTAGATAACTCTTCTCTATTATTACTACACACAAGTCAAGTTTGCACTTCATGTACCATAGTCAAACCCTAGACACCTCCTAATTCACCCTATGTTGCATTATTCCCTACTAATTTCATCCCATTAACCTCTAATTTTCCACCCTATATTTTTTTATCCCATCCTAGCCCATCCCATCAATCTATACTAGTCCATCCTTTGTTCCATTAACCCCTTCTATTCCCATCCCATTACCCTCTCATATTTCACCTTATGTTCCATTATCCCCTCTTGGTCTTGTCCCACTATCTTTCCCTAATTCACCCTATGTTCCTTTATTCCCTCCTAATCCCATCCCATTAACCTCTAATAGTTCACACTATATTTTGTTATCCCATCCTTGCCCATCCCATTAATCTATTCTAGTCCATCCCATGTTCCATTATCATATTTGACTCCCATCCCATTGTACCCTCTATTATTTCACCATATGTTCCATTATCCCATGTTGGTCTTGTCTCTTTATTCCTTCTATGCTATAGCACCTCCATCCAAATTTTATCCTATACACCATTAGAAGAAATATTTCCTTCCACTCATTATTAACCAAAGTTGTCTTCTCCATTATTGTTGCACACCTCAACAACCAACTTCATGTGCTATAGTAAAACCCTAGACACATCCTAATTCATTGTATGTTCCATTATCCCTTTGAAAGTTGCTAGTAACATAGTAATCCTCACTTCATTCATGTGAACTTCATTGTGGCATTATCACTATGTTGATAGCATGCCCTCATTAACATTAGTTCATCAGCATATGCAATACGAATCTCAATGAGCACTAAACTTTGGAATTTGCAAGAGTTTGGACTATTCCAATGGATTAGTACTTTCACCATTTTGTGATCTATAAGCACTATATTGTAGTCTCAACTGAGGCCAACCATTTACTCTTTCATTTATGATAGTTATAAAGGGACTACTTGGACTTCTTTATATTAATTTTAGATATGTTGTTTCATTTGCAGTTGTTGACATCAAACAACCCTAGTGATGTTGGTGGCACGATGGACCATGGAGTTGCTGCAGCAATAGCCAGTTCTGTATATGCATAAAATTGGTCATGTTTAATTATTCCTGACATTTAATTAAATATTTATTATTTAATTAATTCCTCTAAAAGTCTTCTACACGTAATTAAATTTAATCAATTTAATTATAGTATTCATTCATTTTATCCTCCCACCATAATTAAATAAATCTATTTTATTTAATTATTCCACATATCTACTTCATTAAATTAAATAAATACATTTTATTTATTTAAGTTAATTATCATCTTTTGAATTTAATTAAATCTTTTTAATTAAATTTAAATATCTCTTTTCTTTCTATTTGAGGAGAAAAGCATGCCGGTTGATTTGTTGGCGTTTGGTGTGTGGACAACAAGGGTTTGATTTGAGTGATTAAGGATCTTCACCGCTTTCAATTTGATCATAGTTGGATGTTGGACTTTGATTTGTGAGTCTTGTATTTTCTCCAGGGTCTTGAAGTGGAAGTGTTTGTTTGGAAGATCGGCATTAGCTCATGAGTAGATGATTTGAAGTTAGTTGATTTGGTACGTTTGTTTCGCATGATAATAAGACTTACGAGCAAGTGTTTTAAATCATCTCATCTTATCTCTTCCATTAAAATGGAAAAATCTTGCTTTATTAGTTTTCTTCTATTTTCTCTTCAATCTCATCTATCTTCAACCGTTTGATCTGTCAGGAATTATCACAGCCGTTGACTAACCCAGCCAATTGAAATCTTCGAAAAACTCTATAAATGCACGTGCAAATCCAAACATTGGTTACAACACTAGACTAACACAACATACGCATACATTGTATTCTTGCATTTTAGCATTTTCAGCAATATTTCTCAAATAAGCGATGTTTGCGTTTGGCGTAATTTGCATTGCGTCTGTTTACTGGCCCGGGTGACGCGTTTGGAAGCGGCGTTTCCCGAGTAGGGGAGACAGCGGGCAAAGCGGCGGAGATGAGAACAATAGAGCGACTTCGGAGAATTTAACGGGTTTGCTTGTTTTCTGTTGCTGGCGGTTTCTTTGATTTAATGTTTATTGATTGTGTTGTTAAATTAGTTTAGATTGATCCACATATTGATACCCACATAAAATATAGATATACCGTGGGAGCCATACCACGGTCCTGCTCTTCTTCACCGAGTATTATGGCGAGTTTACGCATTCCCCGAGTTGGCCGTTGGAAAATTCCGTTTTCGCGCTTTATCCAGGAACTTTCTGCAGCGCTTATGGGACTGTAATTTCTTTCTATTTTCGTAGGTAGTCCAACGCATCTGGGGACTGTTTCAGTGCTTTTGAGAGTTATTTTAGCACATATGAGGGACATAATAATGCATTTAGTCCATTTCATCTCAAAGTTAAATTTGTGTTTATTAAAATGGCACATTTAATGAGTGTTTTAGCACTTTTAAGGTATGATTCAGAAACATTAGTTGTTTGTTTACATTGCATTAGCGGGTCCATTTGTGTCATGGATTCACCGTGTTCTTTGCTTACTTTTAAGGATTGTTTTGGTGCATTTAGGAAATTTATCGCTGAGATTGCATCTGAGTCTCAATTTTGGCTTATAAGTTCCTATTTCGGTGTTAAAGGTGCGTTTGGTGCTTATAATTTCTGTTTACGTGCATTTAAAGATTATTTTTTCCTACATCTGGTTTGCTTAACACGAAAAAATAGAATTATGGTCACGAGCGCCTTCCATATAGAATTTTTCTCGAAGTTTAAAAGCAATCCTAGGATAGTCCGTCACGGATAAAACTGATCAATCCTAGGATAGGCATGGAACTTAAAATGAAGCAATCTAGGATAGACACCATACAATGATTTTTGCAGTTAAAATTGGGCAAACTTGTTTTTGGTGAAGCAATATCTTCACTTAGATTAGATCATTGTGATTTGGAATTTAAAAAGAACATTGTTCCAACTTTGTACGGCAATGGAATTACTGCTCTCCCTTAGCGAGGTGATCAAGGCGGACTTGCTTTTCAGTTTCGGCACAAATTTCTTGCTTTTGATTGCATCCTTTGAAACTTTTTTTTGCCGGTAGTGGGAAGAATTACTTTCACCCTAGGGGCGACTCCGAAGTGGGTTCAAGCCAAAGCCAGGCTATTCCACCCCACTATAAAATTTAAAGTAAATATGGGGAAACCCTCTTTTACCGGTAGTGTGCAAGATAACCATCCCCAAAGCCTTTGTTCTAAAGGTTGGGAGGTCTCCTGAGGGAGTTTATTATTGCCGCACCGAACGGAAATCCTTACTACGAACCTAGTGTAGTAGCCAGCCGAAGTTAGTTTCTGAACATACTAATAATCACAGTGCAAGGGGAGGGAAGAATTTTCCCCCAAGACACTCACCATATAACTGCCAAGGATTGTTTGCTCAGGGGATCTGGTATCCACTTCTGTCACTTTGAGTACGCACCTGGAAAAGACAAAAAAATGGGCGCCCTTTCAGGGGTGACACGGCTGTGTGAGTCGACGCAGTTCTAAGATGTGGGTTGTTGATTACTAGTATGATCTACTTGAGTACTAAGAGTGAGTCTTCTTGAATTGTCTTTCATGTGCTAAACCTGTGAAAACAATTGCTGAAAAACATTTTCTCGATCAAACACTTGATGTTAGTATAGGGTTTTAAAAACAACTGTTTTTCAAAATGTTTGTTGTGTCTTCCATTACATTAACTTAGATAAAAGATCATCCAAAATGAACGTGAAGAACAACAATTGAAACCTTTCAAAATCCATTCACATCTTTAGTCCAGTAAATGTTCTCAATATTTTTTTCTCATGCTTAGGAAGTGGAAATCAACAAAGTTTGTCAAGAAATCAATTTCCACTAGAATCAAGAAACCCAAGAAACAATTAGGGTACAAGAAGTCATTGCAAAGAAGAAAAATTTTGCACAAAAGTCACCATGTCTTGCTTCATTTCCGTGGATTTCTTCATAGATACCAAGACTTCATTAGGGGGTTCACTGACGAGTATGTTGTAGATCCCTTGGATTCTCGAGCTTATTATCAAAGATTAGCTCTATCTCAATGGCATAATCTTAATCAACCTCTTGATTTTGACAATATACCACAACCTTCTATTGAGTATCCCTCACATCCTAGTCAAATCCTCTAGTGATCTTGAACTCTTCCTTCAAAAACAAAAGATCAAATCTTTAAGAGTGCATCTTCCAAAACAAATTTTCTGATTATTGATTCAACTTCCCCAACAGGATTCTGACATCCTTCATCATCAGAGGCCATAATCAAGAATTAGGAAAAATATTTGATCATATCATAAGATTCCCATCTTATCAGATCAAAATATCATCATTGTCGCACTCATCAAAACTGTGATCTAAGTTTAGAAGATTTCTTCAAAATCACATGCTTATCTTCACAAGATCTCAATACATCAAATCGAGGGAGGAAATCCAACAAGAAGGTCATACTCAAAACACTCAAGAAGAAGGTGAAACCAGTAATCCTCTCTATAGTATGAGTCGTAATCCACTTTTCAACAACGACATGGATAATAGAGAAGAAAATCCCTTCCACAAGTACAAAGCCATAAACAATACTCCTGTCGATAGTGATGATGAACATGAGGATGAACGCCACCTTAGAGAAGTTGAGAAAGATCCCAAATTTTACAAGGCCATAGAAAAGATCTTGCAACACAATAAAGAAAAATATTTCCTCTATCTAGCTGACCAAGGAGCTAAATTGCCACATGACTTTAATACTGAGATTTTGAAGAACAAACCTGAAGAAAAACCCCCATCTGATCTTAGTGCTTTGACTCAACAAATCAAAGCACTTCAAGGACAAGTTAAAGAGTTACAAGGCGGAACCACCACAAAGAAATATACTATTGAGGACATTTTTCCTTATCCTTTCAATCGAAGTCTCAACATGATTCCATTTCCCGAACATTGTGAAATTCCAAAATTTGATCTCTATAATGGGAAATCGGATCCAATCGATCATGTTAGAGACTTTCGAAACATGACATTGGAATTCTCTCACGAAGACACTTACTTGATGCGATTGTTTCCTAGGAGCCTTGGAGTTCACTCTATGGAATGGCTATCTAAGATTACACCTCCCATCAGGACATTTGAAGAATTAATCAACTTATTCATATCACAATATGCCTACAACATACAACATCAGATCACCATGATAGATCTCTGCAAAGTTGCACAAAAATTGAGTGAATCTTTCATTACTTTTCTTCAGAGATGGAGAAGAATGTTCGCCAGATATCAGCGTCATGTTCCTGAAAAGGAAAAGATGGTTACCTTCATAAATAGCTTGAATTCAGAGATGAGCTATCATTTAAATTTACATTGTCCTACCTCTTTTGAGAAACTAATCGAAGATGCTATAACCATTGAAGATGCATTGGTCAAAAGAGGAACAATAAAACTTGACAAAGACAATCCTAGCTCATACAATCATCACAATAATCAGAACAAGTCTAAATTCTGGACTCGCAACAAAAATGTGGTGAATGATGGTGTTGTTGATGCAAATCAGGTCTCAACCAAGCCATTTGTCCTTAGTATTCCAGATACTCAGTGCAACAACAATGTCAACTTGATAGCAAATCAAGGAAACAATCCTCCTTTGAGAAACAATGTGAATCAAAACTCTACTCCCAATCAAGGGACTGCCAAAAATCAAGGTTACCGAGGAACCAATAACAATAACAACTCCTTAGGGAATACCTCGAATACAACTCCACAACGATTTTCATTCTTCTCGAATAGAAGAACATACACTTCATTGGGTCAATCTTTGGAATCTGCATTCAAAGAGTTGATGGCCATAAATGTCATTAATCTGTCGCCTCAATGAAACTATGAACCCAGTGTAAAACCTCCATCATGGAATGAGGCATACTATTGCGATTATCATCACTGTAAAGGTCATCGCACAAATAACTATCAAGCATTGAAGAATACCATTCAAGACTTAATCGACAATGACATCATTACAGTAGAAGGACATCAATAATCAAACGCAGACCACCAAGCATTTCGCAACCCTTTTCCCAACTATCAAAAGGGTGAGTCTTCTGAAAAAAATGTGAATCATGTCAATGATGATCATATAATCAACCATCTCTACACAGACGATGAGCAGGTAAATGTCATCAAAGTCAACAAGAAGATGAAATATAGAGAAGTTAATGCAACAACGAGGGTGCAAGCTAAGGTTGTCTTAAAGGAAACTTCTTTGAAATCCATTGAACCTACACCTCAAAATTCATATGATTTGGTCAACCAACTTCAGAAAACTCCTGCTCAAATCTCTATCTTTGAACTCTTAAAAATTTCCCTAGTGCATAAGGAAATTCTTGAAAAAGCCCTCTTTGAAATAACTGTATCCACTGATTTGGATGTGGACCAATTTCAAGCCATGGTAGGACACTTGTCCTCACCCACTTGCCTCTCATTCTCTAAAAAAAATGACGTTTCCATAACTCATCCCCACAACTCATCATTGTACTTAGAAGTCATGGTCCATAATTTTCGTGTTAGACGGGTTCTAATAGATGGAGGTGTTGGTCTCAATATTTGTACCATGAAATTGGTTAAAGCCTTAGGATTTTCTGAGGACTCCATTAATTTCAAAAGAAAGATCACCATTAAAGCTTATGATGATGAAGAAAGAGCATCCAAGGGTCTAATCATGCTGCCAATCAGAGTGGGTCCTGTTATCAAAAATACTTTCTGCCAAGTATTGGATCGTGATCTGGCATACAACATCTTGTTGGGTCGTCCTTGGATCCATGAAATGCAAGCTGTCCCATCAACCTATCATCAATTTTTAAAGTTCCCTTATGATGGACAGGAAATCACAATATCAGCTGATAATTCCAACATTCAAACTTGTGCCAACATAAATGCCAGTCAAGATACTTTGGTTTCTAACAATCGAGAAGCTCATGCTTGTACTTCTCTAAAGATTGACACACAAATCAGTCAATTAACCAATAGTTTTGATAAGAAATTGAAATTCAAAGACCATGGAGTCGGAGAATATTTTGTTTGTCTTTCCAATTTACCTATATCGCCTCGATCACATGGACAACCGTCTATCATAGAACATCAAATATCAACAACATCAACATCAAAGCAATCACCAACAGAGCCAATCACAAAGTTTAATGGACAATTCATCAAAGAGAAATTCCCCATGGAAGATCCTGAGGATACAAAAATTCTAAACTAGCTCTATAAAGATGAAGATGAAGTAGTTTGTAATGTCAAATTACCCACAGACAAATATGGAAAAGGGTATTCAATCATGCAGAAGATGGGTTATGATAAAGGTCTTATCGGAAAAATAAAAGGAGTAGTTGAACCTATTCACCTCTGCGGACTTGCCGTAAAAGAGAAAACTGGATCAGGTTATGATACTCACTCCAAAGAAAGCACATCCAAACAATTGCATGGCACTGTCTTCACGTTGCAAGATTCACGAGAAGCATGTTTGGCAACGGTTCAGAACTTCTTGGATAACAATTCTGACATAGACTCTGTTGAATATGAATGGGATACCATTTACAATGATGAGTTCTGGAGGGATAAAGAGGTTGATGTAATACACCAGTATGCCCCAACTCTAATCGAAGGTCAAGGTTTAGAAACCCAAACACGAGAGTCTGAACTACAAAGTCACTATGATTCTAGTGATACTGAGTTAGATCTAAACGAACAAGATTATCATGAGGACAGTACCATCATTGACCTACCTCATACCTCGGATCCTACGATCAACTCCATTATGACCATAACCATAGCCGATTTCAAGTAACCCAATGACCCTATACCTTTGATTTATCCTGATCTCATTGATTGGGATTCATCTAAACCTATCAACATACCAATGTTTCCAAGTGATGAAGCTATTGTAAACTTCCTTTCCGTAGAGGACGTAAATGATTGTTCCACTAGCGATTTTCAGCATAAAGTCTTTGACTAGGAGGGTGTCAATTCTCCCAGTTGCAAAAATAGAATTAAAAACAAAAGATCTAATGGTGAAAACCAGAATCTGGTAGTATTAGATCAAAAAAAAGATAAAATAAAGAGTGTATCGGATGGTGAAAACTTTTTTAAGGCACCAGACGATGGGAATCTTGACACTCTCCCAGAACATTATCATGAGCGATCGCCTATTTTGATTGAGCCTACAAATACCGTCAATCTTGAAACTTCAAACAAACCAAGAATTTTACAGCTGGCTGCATCAATGACAGAAAAAGAAATACCAGAGTTCATGGAATTTCTAAAAACAAATCAAGTCAACTTTGCTTGGTCTTACACAAACATGCCCGGTCTTGATCCCGACCTTATCATGCATCACTTGTCTATCAAACCAGGAGTTAAGCCTGTGAAACAAAAGCTCAGAAAGATGCACCCCCATGTTGCATTATTGGTTAAGGAAGAACTAAGAAAACTCCTTGATGTGGGCTTCATAAGATCAATTGACTATGCAGAATGGATCTTTAATAGTGTTCCTATATCCAAGCTAGATAAGAGTGTTAGAGTGTGCACTGATTTCAGAGATCTCAATAAAGCATGCCCTAAGGATGAATTCCCACTACCAAGCTTCGACACTATAGTTGATTTGACAGCTGGCCATGCTATGTATTCATTAATGGATGGTTTTTCTGGTTACAACCAAATCAAGATTGCACCTGAAGACTAGGAGAAAACAACTTTCACATGTCCATGGGGAACTTACTTTTGGAATGTCATGCCTTTTGGTCTCAAAAACATTGGGGCCACTTACCAAAGAGCCATGACTACAATCTTTCACGACATGATGCACACATTCATGGAAGATTATGTAGATGATATCTTGGCAAAATCATACACCAGAGAAGGACATCTAGAAATATTGTCCAAGATATTTGCAAGACTGGAGAAATTCAAAGTTCGTCTCAATCCCAAGAAATGTGTCTTTGGGGTCACATCTGGAAAGCTCTTAGGGTATATCGTGTCAGAAAAAGGAATTGAAGTAGATCCTGCTAAAGTTCAGGCAATCATGGAAATGCCTCCCCCAAAGAACATCAGTCAATTAAGATCATTACAGGGACGACTTCAATCTATCTGCAGATTCATTGCACAACTAGCTGACAAGATTCTACCATTCACCCATCTACTACATAAGAATGTTCCTTTCAAGTGGGATGACAAGTGCGAATTGGCTTTTCAACAAATCAAACAATACTTAATGACTCCACCAGTTCTAGTACCACCGAATTCAGAAAAACCATTGATCTTATCTATTGCAGCAACAGAAACATCCTTGGGTGCATTGCTAGCACAAGAAGACTCCATAGAAAAATAATGTGAAATTTATTATATCAGTAGAACACTCACAAGTCATGAGTTCAGCTACACTACTGTCGAGAAGGCTTGTCTAGCAGTAGTCTTTAGTTCACAGAAATTTTGGCATTACATGTTAACTCATACGATCAATTTGGTTTCAAAGATTGATCCACTCAAATATTTGTTAAGCAAAGCATCATTGACAGGAAGGTTAGCAAAATGGGTAATGATTCTAAGTGAGTTTGACATCCATTATATTAATCGCAAGGCAATCAAAGGACAAGTTATCGCTGATCAACTAGCTGAAGCACCATTGCAAACAGACCATCCTCTACACATTGAATTTCCAGATGCTGATGTCTTTACTGCCGAATCCAAACAATCATGGTCCTTATATTTTGATGGTTCTTTCACTCAACATGGATCGGGGGCAGACATACTTTTCGTCACCCCTTAAGGGAACACCATTCCTTGATCATATAGGCTGATGTTTCCATGCACCAACAACATAGCTGAATATGAAGCATTAATTACGAGACTGAAGATTGCATTGGAATGGAGGATTACAGAACTACAAGTGTATGGTGACTCATGGTTGGTCATTTATCAGATCAATGACGAATATCAGACCAAAGATGATAAACTGTTGCCATATAAAAAGATGGTCGATGACTTCAAGAAGTACTTTGTGGATGTCAAATTCACACAAATTCCAAGGCTTGATAACAAAGCAGCTGACGCCATGGCTACGATCGCATCATTGTTGAAGCTCCCAGAAACTCAAACTCGCTATGAATTTATGATGGAACAATCATTTACACCTGCCTATGACACACTCGAAAGCCAAATCATTTGCCACTTGGTAGGATCCGATTCACCTTGGTATGGCAAGATTTATGCCTTCCTAAAAGATGACATTTTACCACCTAACTTATCCCGTAACCAAAAGTGAAATTTTATTCGCCAATCTTCTTGCTACACCCTTATCGCCGACACCCTTTATCGTCATGGTCTTGATGGTACTTTCCTTCGATGTATTGAATGTGACGAATCTGAAAAAGTTTTACAAGAAGTTCATGGTGGCATTTGTGGTACTCATTCGAGTGGACTGACCTTATCTAAGAAATTGATTAGAATGGGTTACTATTGGCCTACAATGGAAAGGGAATCATTCACTTTTGTGAAAACATGCTCAAAATGCCAGATTCATGGGTATCTCATTCATGCTCCTGCATAAGAACTACAACTATTCATGCCAACCTGGCCATTTTCCCAATGGGGGTTAGATCTAGTAGGTAAGATACATCCTTCATCATTGAATGGGCATAAGTTCATCATCACAGCCACAGAATATTTTACCAAATGGATTGAGGCAGTACATCTGACTAAAGTTACCGGAAAACAAATATCATCGTTTATACTGAACTATATCATTTGTCGGTATGGCATTCCCAACTCCATTATTACAGATAATGGACAACCTTTTAAGAATCAGGATGTGGATGAACTTTGTGAGAGATTTCACATTCAGCGCAGATATTCAACACCTTACTATCCACAAGGAAATGGCCAAGCAGAGGCCTCAAATAAAGCAATCTTGAAAATCTTGAAGAAGACTGTGAATGATGTAGGGAAAGATTGGCATGTTCAACTCAATCCCACCTTATGGGCTTACAGAACCAGTGTCCGCACGCCAACGGGAGCAACACCATTTTCTCTTGTCTATGGAGCAGAACCCATCCTACCTCTAGAAGTTGAAATCCCATCACTCAGAGTATCACTGAAAGGTCTCACAACAAATGATGAATACAGAGTTTCCTGACTCCAAGAACTAGAACTCCTAGATGAAGAGAGACAAAGAGCAGCTGACCATTTGAAAGCATACCAACAGATGATGTCTCGCAGCTACAACCACAAAGTAAAGCCACGTACCTTTCAGGTGGGTGATCGGGTTTTGAAAGAAAACCCACGAAATCAACAATACAGAGAAAAAAAAGGAAAATTTGAACCAAATTGGCTAGGTCCTTATGTGGTTATCGCTGTCTACGGTTCAGGAGCATAAAAACTATCAACGCAAGAAGGGGACCTATTTGATGAACCCATCAATAGCATGCACCTGAAAAAGTATTATGTATGAAGCGGTTATCATTGGCAGAAAAAGTCCTAAAGAAATCTAAAAACAGCAAAAAAAGTCCTGAAGAAATCCAAAAACAACAGAAAAAGTCCTGAAAAAATCCAAAAACAGTAGAAAAAGTCTTGAAAAAATCCAAAAACAGCAGAAAAAGTCCTGAAGAAATCTAAAAACAACAGAAAAAGTCTTGAAAAACAATCCAAAAACAACAGAAAAAGTCCTGAAAAACAATCCAAAAACAGCAGAAAAAGTCCTGAAAAAATGGTTACCCTGGTGAAAACCTTGCAAACAAAGCATCCTAAGAAAAAACGCCATAGGGTGAAAACCTAACAGGCAGTCTATTGACATGAAAAATGCAATAAAAACAAATAGTGAAAATCTAGCAAACAGACGCTATTTGTAGCTCTCCATCTATTAGTTCATATTCTGCACTTGGCTTTTCAGCTTTCCTTTCCGTGCATCTTCCCATCATCTTAGGTCCATACCAGCATCATGCTATCATCATTTGCCTAGAATGATAACATCTTACCATGGCTTGATTATTATACATATTCATTCCAGCAAGTTGTGTGAATACTGGGGGCAAAACGTTGACATACTAGGGGCAATCAACTTTCAGAAAACAACTAGACAAGGACATCAAATCCAATCATGCAAACAAACAACCAAATCAAATTACATGAACAAACTATCCAATCATCGATCCGTGTCACAACAGTTTTCAGCAATTACCATATCATGACTCATATCTGGATGATCTAAAATCTGAATAATGTTTGGAATAACAGTTTTTCATTTTGAACAATGGTTGTTTAAATTTCGATATCATCTCTCTAGAGTACACTCGATGATGTACTAAACTAGAGTGGCAAGGAAAGATGATGATTTTTCTTTGTTTGTTGTTTTGAGGTTAACTATCTATCTGTTGCAAATATGTCGTGGGACATGATCTCCAAAAGCAATATCATCGACGACAGTTCCACATTTGCATCAGAAAATGGTTAATCTTTGACTGTTTATGCAAGAAATGCTCAGGTCATCTCGGTTCAAATATACTTCGATGCTTGTGTTCACTTGCTATATCAAAAATCATGAAAGTTGTACTCAGGTCATCATTGGTGCTAATTTCCCCTCTGATGCTTGTACATACTTCCAACATTTTAATGCTCTATGATGATCCAAGAAAGCTACCAAAAGGCTTAACAATGGGTTTGCTTCATTTAGTTGCAATTCATTTTAGATCAGTGTACATATATCTACATACCGGATTTGCATCAGAGTTTTTAAAGGGCTAACAATAACGTCAACGGTTGTCATGTCTCTTTGGACTATTTGTGGAGGACATTCGGACATTTGTTTCATTATCACCTCTCATTTCGTTATCATTTCATCTTCATTATCATTTCAACTAGGTCCTATCACCTATCATTTTCCATTCATTTACATATCATTTGAGATCCATTATTCAAAATTCTTTATTTATTATCATTTTTCCATTATTTGCACCATCTTTATCGACACTTTATCCATTTTTATTTATTAAAGATTTATTGATTATCTGATTTTATTTGCCCATCTATTTTGATCGATCTTTATTTGATGATTTTTCTCGGTCGTTTATCTGATTGATCCTCATTTTATTATTACTATCTTTTCATCTCATTTATTTCATTACCTTTTCATTTCACTATCATTACCATTTCATTTTCGTTTTTATTTCATTTTCATGTTTATTTACATATCACTTTCATAGCATCATTTCATTATCATTTCATATTTACTTATTATTGCATTTCGTCATCATTTACATTTCATCATTTTCATATCATTTATCACATTACATTCCCATCATCCTATCTTCATGGCATATTACATCACAAATTCATAATGCATATCATAAACACAACATTCATCTTTATTATCATCTTACATTTGAAAACCTGCATAACATCACATATCACATATTCCATGGTATACATTCATCATCCACCTGCATGACATCATTAGTACGCATCATCAATCATTTGTCATCAATCATCATCATAAACACATCATATCAAATCATCATGCATATCATGTTAGTCATCAAATCATTCAAATGCATACGAAAATCCATAACTACATATCACATAATCAACAAATCATGATAGACATCACATAAATCATCTCATAAATGCACATCACATCATCAAAAACAATCATCGCCGCTGCATATCAACACTCATCAAAAATGATACAAATGTCCAAATGTCCAATGAAACTGCAGAGTTCAAAGAGAGATACATAGGATATGATCAATAAAATGGCATATACAGGCTCCAAAAATGATATACATCACAAGGCTAGCTGGTCGATGCCCCTGATGGAGCTGGTCCGGAAGGAGGTGGCCTGCCACTGGTACCTGCATCTAGATCTCGCCGAGGCCCAGTAACCCCTAGACTTTGACTACATGTCTGTGACCTGCTCCTGCTCCTAGTGTGGGACCGTGGAAATGGCTCTCTGCGCTCAAGAGGACATAACTCCTCATATCTGACTCGATAATACTCGGCCTCCCTCGCCATCTCCATGCCCTCTGCAATGGTGTCCCGTAACGATGCACTCTCTACAGTGCCCATCAGTCTCTGAGCTACGCCCTCAACCTCTGCTGCCCTCCGTCTCAAAGCATCTCTCTCTATGATCAACTAAGCTATCTATGGGTCTGGGGTAGGCAAAGCGACTTGTACCTGTGTCTGAGCCTGAGTCTGAGCCTATACCAGCTGTGATTGCAATTGTGCTATCATGCTCTGTGCCTGCTCTAACTGACCCTGAATAGTCTGCACCTAGGCCTACAAAGTGGCTATCTGTGTCTGTTGGGAAGAGGAGGACATCCTAATGACCGTCTGTGGTCTACCACCAGATCTAGCCCTCTAAACAACCTGGGCACTGGCTAAGCTATCTATCCTCTGCCTCACTAACCTCTCTGCCTCCCCTCCATCATCTCCCTCGTCATCCCTACCATCTGAGCTATCATCATCACTGTCACCCTCCTCTCTGTCATCCTCCTCCTCCTCATCTCCAGCCACACCCTCCTCTCCGCCACCGACTGTCTGCTCTCTGCTAGCCACACCCTTTTGTCTCCCTGCCACTGGTTGCTGTACCACTGCAATGGGCCCTAGCTCATCTGGACAGGTAAACCATGGAAATCGATGAGTATGGAAGTACACTAAGTACTCATCTGACATGCCTACATCTGTAACCTCTGACCTGTATGCCCATACCTCTAGTTGCAAACTCGCATACTCTGTGTATGCCACCTGGTAAGTAATATAGTGTCCCCATCCAGGATCATCCTTGCGCCGCCCATAATGAGCAACGCCCTATGGCATACCCTATGTAAAACCGTACTGTCTTTGAACCCGCAAGGCTAAAAATCACTCAATAATGAATGGGGTCCATCCTATCAGATACCGAGGTATACAAACAAACGACATCTCCAAGTGATCTATGTCCCAAGGCTCACAGTCTGTGTATGGTCTCCATATCACTGAGTCCACATCGTCGAGCACACGTCGCTAGTACTCCAAGTTTCCCAGCTTGGGCTAGACAAGTGCACCTGAATACACCTCCACAATGGCTGCCCTGGTAGCCTAACCCTGGAACACTCTGGCCTCGTCACCGCAATATGCTCCCATGCCCAGATCTGGAGCAAAGTCACACCGCTAGCCAAACTCGTCGACCCTCGGTAGACCACCTGATGTAGATCATAATATAGATGTGCCAAAATACAGCTCCCCCAAGAGTACCTCCGTGGCTGAGTCACCATCCACTCTAGCATCCTCCCCCACCCAACTGAAAATCCCTTCGATCGATGGTTCAGTCCAAGGAAACCTCCGATAAATGCCGCCAACACTGCAACTAAGGCTGGATACCTGCTAAAATCCACCCACGGCACCCAATATCCAGCTATAGATGCATCACCATAGATCCTCCTCAGTGCCTCTGTCCCACCTATCTCCTTGTGGTCATAAACCACAAGGGCACCTACAACAGGAATCCCTAGAATCCTGTATACATCCTCAGGTGTCATAGTCATCTCACCAGTCGACAAATGAAAGGTGTTATGATCAGAATGCCACCTCTCTGCCAAGGCAGTCAACAGTCCCCTGTTGACTCGAATCCCTCGTGGGATAGTCAACAGGGATCCCAGTCCACAGGCACCTATCCACTATACCTCCGCAGGAGTCAACTCTCCTATCCGATCCCAACATATCGGGAACCGCTCTCTACTCTGGAGGTTGTCAAACACCTCCTATTATCATCACAATGACAACTAATCAGACTCATATCAGCGACCCATATCAAGCAACCCATATCAACGACCCATATCACACAATCCAAACATCATTCTATTTGTATTTCGAACATAAATGCAAATATGTTTTCACATCAATCATTTACTATTTGTTTTCTATCACAGAAAGCAAATTTATCAGGAGTCATATCAATCATTTACTACTTGTTTTCTATCATAGGAAACAAATTTATCAAAAGTCCTATCAGGCATTTACTCTTTGTCTTCTAATCGAGGAAGCAAAGTTATCAGTTAATCATCAACTATCAGCATGATGGCAAAACATTTTCTTTATCTATTGACCAAGGACGCAATATAGACCATCATTTTTTCATCCTGACATTCTACCAAAATTTTCTTAGATGCGCTAATCTGCACCTCATATG
>VDFB02110889.1:0-23539 GCA_007258455.2 Sequoia sempervirens
TAAGATATCTAAATATCCTCTTTATAGCTATAACATGTGACTTTTTAGGATCTACTTGAAATATGAAAACTAGATATACTGCATACTTGATATCCATTCTAGTAGCAGTAAGATACATCAATCCACCAATCATAGATTTGTATTTGCTTTGATCAATTTTAGTATATTTGTCATCTTTACTCTACTTAGATCCAATTACCGTAGAAGTACTAACTAGTTTTGAGTCATCCATTCCAAACTTCTTCAATAACTCTTTCACATACTTAGATTGTGAAATGAATATCCCTTTATCAGTTTGATTTACTTGAAGAACAAGAAATAAATTCAACTTACCATTCATGGAAATTTAAAATTATTTTTTCATTTCTTTTGTAAATCTCTTACACATGAGACTTTTGGGGAGATGGGGAAAGTACTATGACACTCTACCCAATGACCCTTACAAGGTGGCTCCACACATGTGAGAGATTTGATGCTCTTTCCAAGTTCATTAATGAACTTTGGGGAGTGTGGTGGGGAAGTGATAAGTCACTTCTCCCAACTCCCAAAGACTCAAATTCGTCACACCCTTTTTCAACTTACAAACATATCCGGTTTGTTGGATAACTAAATTCCTTTAGGTTGTTCCATTTATACTTCTTCCTCCAATTCACCATTCAAAATGCTAACTTGACATCCATTTGATATAATTTGAAATCCTTGTGGGAAGAAAATTCCAAGAACATTCTAATAACTTCCATTCTAGCCATAGGGGAAAATATTTCTTCAAAGTCTATGCCTTCAACTTGTGAGCATCCCTTGCATACAAGTCTTTCCTTATTTCTTATGACATCACCATTTTCATTCAGCTTATTCTAGTACACCCTTTTTGAACCAATTATATTCTTATTCACAAGTCTGGGAACTAATTCCCATGTTTGATTCTTTTCTATTTACTACAACTCTTCTTTCTTAAATTTCATCCAATCTCATCTTCACATGCTTCACTCAAAACTTAGGTTCAAATTTAGAGAGTAAACAAAATTTACCTCAGCTGCTACTTTAATTCTTGTCTTCACACCTTCACTCTTTTTTCCAATTATTTGTTCCTCTGGATAATTCTTCTACACATACTTAGGAGTCTTAACAATAATTTTGATTCATTTTCTTCTTCTTCTTTAGCCTATTCTTTTTCTTCTTCTTCCTCATTCTCCTTATTCTCTTCGGGTATTTGTCCATAGATAGGATCATCAAGTTCAACTTCACTTATCTCAATAGGTCTATATATGTTTTCATCAACTTTCACATTAGCACTTTCAAAATCTTCCTCAATATTTTATTGAAGTATCTATATGCTTTGTTGGTAGTATAGTACCCAAGAAACATTCCTTCATCACATCTAGTATAAAAATTCTCAATATTTTCATCATCTCTTTTAATGTAACATCTACTTCCAAATATCTTAAAGTATTTCATAGTAGGAGTCTTTGTGTTGTTGCCTCTAATATGGGCTCTATGAAGAACATAAACAACAGTGTGTATTACCTCTCTCTAGTACACATCTGGTACATTTGATTCTTTCATCATGGTTCTTGCAGCTTCCTATATCATCTAATTTATCCTCTCAACTACTCCATTCCGCTGAGGGGTTTTGGGAGTAGAAAAATGTCTCTTTATGCCATGATGTTCACAAAATGTATCAAACTCACTAGAAGTGAATTCTCCACCTCTATTAGATCTCAAACATTTGATTTTCAAATTCACTTCATTTTCCACTCTTTCTTTGAATACTTTAAACCTATCCAAATCTTGAGTATTCTCTCTAAGAAAAGAAACCCATGTCATTCGAGAATAATCATCAATAAGGAGCATAAAATACCTGTCACCATTTAGGCTTCCTATTCTAATCGAGCACAAAGATCAATATGAATTAATTCCAACATTCTAGTAGTAGATTTCTCTTTTCCCTTAAAGTTGCATCTTGTTTGTTTCCCCAACTGACAACTTTTTCAAATAGTATTAGTAGGCCTTGTGATTCTAGGAAGACCTTGAACAAAATATCTTGAACTGATTTTGACTAGATTATCAAAGTTTACATGTCCCATCCTCTAATGCCATAACAAACTTTCATCGACTTGAGATACAAGGGAATTGAACATCAACTCCCTTAGGGTGATAGATGTTTCAATGAGTTCTCCTTCCAACAACAACCATATCTCTGAATCCTTTTCTGATTTCACAGGTATTATTTTGAAACACAAGTTTAAAACCATTTCTACACATCTTTCCAATAGTCAAAAGGTTATGCCTCAAACCCTATACATAATATACATCAACAATGTTGTGTAAGCTAGTCTTTTTCATTTTCATTTTCATTTTCTTTTGTATGTGTGTGATGTGATCCCCCATGATGTTTTGTTTGATGTTATCCCTCTTTGTGAAATTCCTCTATTTTGTACCTTCATTCTTCTTTATGTCGTGCATCTCTTTCACCTTTTATATTTTCATTTTTTTTATGTCTTCCTTTTGGGGATGACGTAAGGCATTGAGACACTCTATGTCTCTTCCATGTTGACCCAAAAGGCCTTTTATTTTCTTTCACATTTTTCACTTATCTTTATCTTTTACTTATGTTTTCCTTTTGGGGATGACACAAGGCATTGAGACACAATATGTCTCTTCCATGTTGATTAAAGAGGCCTTTTTCTTTTCTTTTACCTTTCTTTGTTATCTTTTTCTTTTTCTTATGTTTTCCTTTTGGGGATGATGCAAGGCATTGAGACATTCATATCTCCTTTCTGTTTACCCAAAAGGATTTCTTTAACATTTTACCTTTTCATTTTCCCTTTTTTCTTCCTGTGTTTTCCTTTTTGGGATGACACAAAGCATTGAGACACTCTTTGTCTCTTCCATATTGACCCAAAAGGTTCTTTTTCTTTGTTTTCACTTTCTTTGTGTCATTCTTCTAGTTCTATGTGTATTTGGGGGATGATGATAGTTCCGAGTTCCTTACAAAGCATTGTACCAATGAACATACTGACTCCAACTCTATAGATCCCTTATGTGTTTGGTGTTTTCATTTTGGGGGAAACCTCTTTCTTTCCTTTTTCTTTCTCTTAAATGACGCAACCTTACTCAAAAACATATGACTTGGTATAGGGCTTTCCAAGTTGGCTCTCGTGTCTTCTTTCTTGATTGCATTTTTCATTTTGTACTTTAAATTAATTGCTCACAACATGGTGTTAACAATTCCTTTAAAGTGGGGCCATACATTGGCATTATTTTTTAACATTTTTCCTTTTTCCTAGTTCTTAGTGTATCCTTCTTGCTTCATACGATGCGTTTGTTGCTTTGTGAATGAGATAGGGTGTAGTGTCCTTCATGAGAATGATATATCTTAGCATATTGCATTCCGCTTAGTGGCATGATGTGATGCACTGCATCCCCTAAGTTGTGAATCTTCTATTCTTTGATTGGTCCTCTCTTGAAGACATTAGGCACAATGTTCCATAAACTAAGACCTCGCATGAACTAAGAAAGACTCCTTTGAACATTCTTTGCATGTTCCATTTTGCATTTGTTATATGGCCACCTTGCATAACACAAATTTCATGCCTGTGGTGCCATCTTGTTTGTTCATGAGCACTAAGCATACAAAGTTTCTCTTATCTCGTGAAGGTCAAAAAGGAATTTTATTTTGTGGCACCTTATTAAAGTTATCAGGAGGTATAACTTTGGTATGGTTGAGTAGGAAACCCATTCTAAGGCATGACTTTCTCAATAGCCACCTGCATGTGTGTGAGTGAATACTAGCCATGAGTGTATTTTTCTCACCTTCCAGGACTTCTCATCTGGTGGAAAACCATTAGTTTGGTTGCCTCAAAGTGAGTATGCATTTTTCTATACAAACAACCTAGATTTGATCCACATCAGGATGGACAAACAGTCAAAGCTTGATTTTATTTTCTATTTTCTTGCTTTTCTTTTCTCCTTTTCATCTATGGTAGTGTATGATTGGTCTTTTCACTACTCTTTATATAACTTTCATGTGTGTTCCTTTGTGCTTATGTTTGGTTTGCTATGGGATCTTGATCTTGGGGGCTTGATCACCCCTCTTGATTGTTGTTGTCTCATCTTTCCAGCATGGTTGCATTTAGATCCTTCTTGATGTGCATGATTGGCTACTTAGTGTGAGTTTGAAGCAAGTTCATCCTTTCACTAAAGTGGGGGCTAAATTTAGGGTAGAAAAATGGATCTTTGGACATTTTCACACCCATTTGGGTCTTTCTTGTGGATGTTGGACTAGTTTTTCCTTGATTTAATTTTGTAATGTGATTAGTACATTCACATTATGTATTGGGCCCTTGTGAATGATAAGAATTTTATGATGGCTTGCAAAAGTGTTGTGAAGTTTTGTAATACATTTTCACATTTTTCTGGGATCTTACTATTATAATTCACTTAAATAACCTCTTTTTATCATTTACCAAGCCTTATTTCAAAGTGTTGTAAAGTGTTGTAACAAAATTTCATTATTTTCTAGGCTTGTGATTAATAATTATACCTTTCTTATGCTTTAATTGGCTGCATTTTATGACTACAAGCCTTAATTAAGTGTATTTTTGAGAATAAACCTGACAAAAATAATTTAAAATAACATAATTTTTCACACCCACTTAAATTCCTTAATTGGGACACATTCTCCATTAGGGGAAAATGAGTCCCCTTTAGCACAAATATCAAAATAAATTCAAAATGTTGGTAGTTTTTTATTTTCTACAACTTAAGGTCAACCTGTGATGTAGTATCTTTAGGAATTAGGGAATAATTGTGTATAAATATAAGGTTGTTCAACTCATTTTCATCTCCCAATCATTCAATTGAGCATCCAAGCAATCAATTAATCATTTAGGTGTTCTAAACATTTCAAGCACTCTCAAGTTTATGTCCATTGGAGCTATTACTTGCATATCTTCAGATATCTACTTCAAGGGTTTGGTGATTTATAGCATTGCATGTTGTTAATTCATCATTATCTTTGCATATTTCATTTTATTTTCAAGGGTTTCATTACCAAAAAGGGGTTTAACAAAGGAAAATTCCTATTCTCTAACCCTTCAACCATTTTTCTCTCTTTGCATGTGATTTGCAGGTGTTTTGTACGGATTTATCAAAGAGAACCAGTGGAAAATTCATCATTAATTTTTCAAAGATATTAAAAGTGACAAAAACCCTAAGAGAAGCTCAAAGAACACCTACAGGGCAAATTCTGCAATTTCAGACCTGGATTTGTATGAGTAGGAGTACTGATCGGATACTATATTTCCCTGTTCTAAATTTTTGAAAAACCAAAAGTGGAATAATTTTCCATTAGTGGAAAATGAGTCCCACTACATAGGATAAACATAGGAATTTTATAGATCTGAGTACCTAGTTGCCCAAAACCTGTTCCAATAGATTCCTCCTGAAGCAAGACTGATTCACCCAACTTGGTGTATGACTCCCAGTTGGTAGTAGCAGTGAATTTTATAGGATTTCAAAGCTCCATTCTATCTCTTTGTAGTCTCTAGGTGCACACTTAAAATTTCATAAGTTTTTGTTACAGTTTACTTGCATTTTTTAGGTCTTTTTGCATACTACATTGTGTTTTCAAACATCTTGCATTTTCTAGGTTTTCATTTAGTACTTAATATCTTTTATCATTTTTTCAAATTTAGGACATTAGACTTTGAAATATTTCAATAATCCTTGCATTTGAATCTCAAGGGTTTAGTCTTGAATGAATCATTAAGGTTTTTAGTGTACCTCTCTCTTTTTAGGTGAGAAACCCTAAAAGTGTAAACGATCCCACATCCAAAAATTGTTGGTTCAACAAGGATGATTAATGATGGGTGGATATGGAGATATTATTAGGACCAACTACTTGATAAACATTTTATGTCACTTTTGAAGCTTTCTTTTGCAATACTACACATTTTTGATGGACGAAATTCCCTTTTTGATTTTTTCCCATAGGTTTCTTTAACTAATGGAGTTTGACATAGATGATTCTCTTTATTTTGATTTGGTATCTATTTTAATTTTTCTTGTCTATTTTTCTTCATCAATTCTTTTTCTTCATTGGTTTTCTATATTCTTTTATATAGCTCTTTTTCTTCTGGTTGGTCCCAATTAGAGGGTGGAAAGATGCATGGATGATGATTCATGTTATGAATGGTTGTAGCATTAGTAGCAGTTTCATCATAAGGAATATTCCTGCTCCCCATGTTGGTTTTTGCATAAGAATTATTTCCCCCTAGAATTATAGAGGTATCATTGACATGATTGGATTCCTTATTTGCTATAAAACCAAGACCATGTTTCTCAAGATTGTTGATTTTCTTTGTTGATTCTAAGATACTATAGATGTTCCTACAAACATATCCTTTGTTTTGATAATGTTGGATATCCTCATACTCAATGTCTTCAATATAAATGGGGGATGTTTCAGATTTTAATGCTTCTTCAAAAAGTGTTAATGTTTCATAATCTATGTAAAGGTCTTCCTCATGATCAATTTTTGATATGTCTCCAAAGGATGTTTTTGATTCACAATCAAAGTAGAAGTCTTCTTCATGATCAATTTATGATATGTTTGCAGATTTTTCTATGCCTTGATCATGTGTAAGGATGTTATTAAGACTAGGAGAATCTTGTTCATTGGAAATGAAGTCAAGAGTATCAAACTCTTTTTTTGGATGGAGATCATATACATATTCATTATGAGTAATAATCTCATGGATAGATGTAGGAATGTGTGTTATATGTATACGATCATTGTTTGCAAAATATTGTATGGATCAGAAGATACCCATTAAATCATTGTAGTATCTTAGAGATGTGGATCCTTGATCTTGGATTTTATCAAAGTTATCTTTGATATTAGATTGGAATATACCTATTAAATCTTGAGAAGATATGGATCCTTGATCTTGACTAATATAAAAATGGCTTTTGATGTTCTTTAGATCAAGTTCTTAACATTGGTCCATTTCAAAGGATTGATTTCTTGCAAAGGGTTCTTGGACATCTTCAAAATGTGGATATGTGGGTGATAACTCTTGGATTAGATCGTCTTCATTCTTGAGCATTGGTTCAATATTCTCTTGATCTTCAAGTGAGTTTAAATGAAGTGTTGAGTTAAGGATTTCTTCAATATTGGCAACCATTCTCAAATGATGTCAATATATCTTGAAAGGGACCATTAATAAACTTTGATGAAGTATTTTATGTTGCAAGGTGTCCAGGCCTTTGGTGTCCTTTTGCTATGTAATGTAGAGCTTAGGTTTGTGGCATGGCTTAACTTCCAATCATGGATTCATTTACTTTGGCGGTTGTCTTGGAAATTAGCAAGTCGATTTATTGGTACAACAACAACCATATTTGAAACAATTTGTACTAGAGCTTGGGTCATAGGTTTGAACCCCTCACTTGCATTGGAAGGAATTTTGCAAGGTGTTCACCCTTGGTTTCCTTTTGTTTTTCAACCAAACACTCAAGTTTGTGAAATGGATTAACTACCTACTATGGATTCATTAACTTTGGTGGTTGTATCAAGCATTAACATGTCAATATTTTGGTGCAACAACAACCATATTTACAAAAAAATTATCATGCTTGGGAATGAATTATTTAGATATGTCATCTTTCTCATTTAGTGATGTAGAAACATTGTCAAAATTATCATTTATGAATTTCCAGATCTTGAATGTTATCCTCCACAATTGAGGTAGAGACCTTGTCAATGTTTTCAACCATTAAATCAAATGATGTTAAGATTTTGAAATGGATCATTATTAGAAATTGGTGAAGATATTTTATCTTTCTTGGGGAAAGATTCTTGATGTATGTCGATTTCCTCATTGGATGAGGTAGAGACATTAAATGTGATCATTGATGGTTGAATCTTGATCATTATCCTTAACTATTTCACCTTGATTAATAAGGTCTTGGATGATATTTTTGAGTTGAATTCAACTTCATGTTTAATGACATTTTGTTATATGGCACTCACAATAAAAATTATTTTTAAACCATGACAATCCTTGAAGAATAGATTCATAACCCCCTTTTTTAAGATTTATAATATTAGCATGGACAAATATATTTAACACTGATTCCATTGGCTCCCATAAAGGAGTGTATTCATGTGTGGTGGTGTTATTGAATTGTAAAATTTGTTGTGGTTGAGGTGATTGTTGAGATTGTGTTTGAAATGTCATGCATTGATATTGTAAGGATAGATCTTATTGTTGATGTTGTGTCTCTTGATATCCAATGTCTTGATGTTGGATATGCCATTGATGTTGTTGTTGATGAAAATAATTTTTTTAATGGTTTCAATGAGGAATATATTGATTTAAAGATTGAGATGTTTCTTGGAGAAGTGTGTCAACTATTTTGGTAAGTAAATCTAGGGAAATTTGATGTTGTAGATTCTAATTTTTAAACCCTTGATGTTTTGAATTTGGTTGAAGGATTTGATGTTGATGTTGGAACCCTTGATGTTGTTGTAACACTACTTGATGTTGTTGTGACACTTTATGTGGTTGATTTTGATGTGTTATTTCAAGTTCATTGAGGATGTAGATATTGAATGATGTTTTGTGGTGTGAATGTACCCATCCCATAGTTCACCAATTGTGTATTTGACATGTTCATATTTAATATGTTTACATTTAGTATGTTCATCTTTGACATGTGTTGACTTGATAAAATAATAATGTTTTGGTATTAAGATTCATGATTTAATTATTTGATTGATAGATTGATAAGTTTTGGCATTGATGGACATCTATTATTGGACATGGTGCTCCAAAGTTTTTATTAGGTATGCCCACATTTTTTGTATCATTGAAGTTTGTATGATATGATGACCCTATGTATGAATTGTATTGATATGCACTTGGATAATTGGTTGGAATTTTCATGTTTTTTCAAGTTTTACTTCCCAAGGCCTCTTGGAGAAATTTTTTAATGATGAAGGACTATGTCAATCCTAAAATATGTGAAGTGCAAAGGTCCTTCATTAAAATGTCGTTGTTACCCTTTTTTTTTCCAATAATGATGTTTTGATTGGATTTGGATCAATGATGAATGATTGATATGGATGAGTGGATGGTATGAAAATTTTGATTTAGACCACACTTAAGATTTGGTTGATTGATTGGATTGTGATTTTGATGTTTTTGATGATTATAAACTTACTACTTTGGGAGTATACTTGTGACTCCAAAGCAAGTTTTTTTAGAATGATTTTGCTAATTCAACCTAAAATATTTTAAAAAGGATAACTTTCAATATAAAAATAAATTAGTTGATATTATAAAGGATTCAAGCCTAAGTGATTTATATCCAAATGTTTAAGTTGTTTGAATTGATATGATATTTTTTTATTTTTGATTGAATGGTTGATGTTTAGTGTTGTATGGAATTGATATCTTTTTTCTAGATGATAACCTAAGATTATGTTTGACAATTTCCATGTGATTACGATAAAGAACTTTGTGCTTGATGTTTCAATTTTTGATGAGAATAATATTTTTTTCTAATGATAATTCAATTTATTTTTGATAAAAACAATATTGAGCATGAATTTCCATTGTTTTTTTTTTTTTTCTAATCAAGTAACCAAGTGAATTTGAATGCTTCTTTGTAGGTTTAATTCTTAAAATATGATTTAAGCATGATTTATTTTTACCATATAAAAATATCGATTATGAGTTGTCTAATTTACTAAGATGCCCACAACAAAGCAAGTTATTTTCCACAAAATCTCAATTTTTTTGAAAACCAATGTGCTAAATTATAGTTTCCTACGTTTACTTTGACATAATGTGAAAAGATATAGACACTAATAGTAGGAAGCACACTAAGATATTTTTTTGATAAAAACAAGCATACTTAGATTCATTTAGTAGTATAATGTCCTTAAAGTGCATACAAAAGTGTTCAAATGGTTTGAAGTTTAGTCATAACCATGCTAGGTGTTTTTTTGAGTGTTTGTATGATAAACAATGTATTTACTAACACAAATGGTAATAGGAGATATTTTGTGAGCTTTATACCATAAAGCTCACTAGGAAAAGATCAATATAACCAAAACAACCACAACCTAGTTATTTAAGTAGGATTATCTTCTTAATTGATAATCACTGATAAAATACTACACATAGAGTGGATGATTAGAGTATGAATGCATACACAATACACCTCGTAACTTGAAAGGAAAAGCTTCTTACAAGGTTTTTTTTGCCTCAACTATGCTTAATACATAGCAAGTAACTTCATGAAACTCCTGACAGTGAAATTGGATAACTTTATAATCAATATTTATCCAATCGACCTCCTAAATCTAATAATGAGGTCCCTTTCATGTTAAAATGCACCTAAGAATTTCCCACCTCCAAAAATTGCAAAAAATCCAATGGAGAATCTAGATCTGATGCCCATAACCCTTGTTGAAGAAATTCCCTCATAAATCAAGAAGTAGTTCATTGAATCAAGGCTCTAATACCATGTTAGAATTGTGAAAAACATGAGCCATAGGACCAAACAATGAAAAAAGACATCTTCCATGTAAGATATGTATAAACAATATATACAATATTTCTCAATAAGAAAAATATAGAATGAACCTCAAGAATATTCAAGGAGAAAAAAAGTCCTCAATGGTTGAGAGTTTTAGACTAAATCTCTAGATTGATAATACAATGCGGGTTGAGTGCTATATACGAGGAACCCTAAATGAGAAAGGGATTAGATTGTGACAAGGCTCAACATATCATATAATGAGATAGAATGATATAATATTAGCTCAACTAATAAACACATAAAAGAACTCCCAAGTTTAGGTTAAGTACATTAGAATAAATTAGAATAATAATTAATTAAATATTAATTAATTATTAGCTAATGCATGATTACTCTAACAAGGATTACAACAAAATAAAGGTGTTTAGTGGGTAGTAAATTTTTGAACACTGTCACCTACATAAGCATGGTAATGGAAATACCTTCTCGCCATGTTTGGATTCACCCAAGTCGACATGGAAGGAATGCCTAGCAAGTCACAAGTAGATAGAACTACATCATTTGCTCTCACCCAATTTCTATAGCATACCCAAAAATGTTTCTTGAGGTCAAATCCTTAGGTGATGAAATCCCAAGGTAGGCCTTCTACCAAATAAAGGAAGGATTCATGTTAACTACTTTCTCATCACCCAAGATTACAAGGAGAGGATACAATAGCAACTCCTTCAGCTAAAGAAAAATAAAATACAAATTGAAGATGTTTCTCTTCACCCAAGATCACACAATACATGAGGGGAGAGGATACACATCTATAATATACTAAACATGAAATACACAACACACACTCTTGTTCATATTTTTAGATGCACCAAAGATAAATGTGAATAAATTTTTAGAACTTACCAATTGAAGTGTGTAAGTTTTATTGTTATTTTAAAGCCTAAATGAAAATAAGGTTGTGTGGTTCAATTTTATGCACCAAATTGACAAATGAAAGTTATTGTTATCCAATTTTAAAACACAAAAGTAAATGTGCTCAATGTATAAAATGAAATTAGCTCTACAGTTATTTCCAAATGAGCATTAATGAACATAATGTGAGATGCATAAAGTGAAATTAGCTCTACAGTTATTTCCAAATGAGCATTAATGAACATAATGTGAGATGCATAAAGTGAAATTATCTCCAAAGTTATTTCTAAATGAGTGTGTTAATAAACATGTTTTACATTCTTCATACTACAAATATTAGATGAGATCAAGAAAATTAGAAGATGTTAGGGTTTGAAAAATGATTAAGCATCAAAATATAACTAAACCCTATAGCCTAGACCAAATTGTAACATGAGTTAAATTTAGGAGCACCAAGGGAAAACTTAACTCTATAAAAAATTGAAAACCACCTACACCACTATGAAGAGCATAAAATTCTACCCCATTTAAAAAAATATACAAAAAATTACCACTACATGACCAAGATATGGCCATTTGAGGATGGGGTACAAAAGTAGGGTTGTATTGACAAAAACACCCAATTTTGACAAAGGTGTGCTTTTAAGTACAAAGGCACACTTCTATCAATATACAAAGGCACAAATTTGTTGCAAAGGCACCCCAAAACTATAGAATCACACCTCTATCAAAAACATAGGCACAAATATTTTACAAAGGTGCTCAAGAAGGTACAAAAGCATGCGACTATCAGAGAGGAAGGCAAGACCCTTTAGACAAATGTGTGAACCTTTTAAAAGGTAATTTTCTTTCCCTATAACCTTCAAATTCAAAATAAACTTTAAAAAAAGATATTAGATAAGGACCTAGGGTCCCACCAGATGTGCCATTGTGTGAAACTATAAAATTAATTGATAGAATAAATCTAAGTTGAACTATCAAATCTATGCAAATGATCAAGTAACTATGCAATTATTAGTAAAATTTAATATAGCACAATATAGATTCAAATCAAAGCAATAAAACTAGAATGAAAGGAAATTGAATCTAATCTACTATGTGAACCTCTCAAACATTTTGGATTGACGCATAGTGAGTGGATATGAAGTGGATGGCTTGGTTCATGCATTATCCATGTTGTTGCAAAAGATTTTTTGATGAAGGTTGATCCAATAAATGCTATCAAATTGCTCCAAATGAGTGATCAATTTGAGATAATAACCTTTCTATGAAGATTGTGCATGATTTTATATGAAATAGGCTTGGTATTAATAGATTCAAAAGATATTGATCAATGATGAGGATTGAAAATGGTGACTAAAGGATGAAATTGAATGAGAGATGAATACATGGATCAAGTATTGATCAAGTGGTTGATAATCCATGAGGTATGGATCAATAATCTTAATCAAGGGCTCATAATCCATGAGAGTTCCAACCAACTCCCTTGATTGTAGGAAATTAGTGAATTAAACAATTTAGGAAATCGTTTAATTATGCAAGTGGATGAATTAGGATCTTTAATTAAAAAATTGAGAATTATTTAATCAAAAGTGAATTATGGCATGTAATTAAATAATTTTCAATATTTATTTAAATGAAAGGAACATTACCATAAAAATGATGAATTAACCAAATAACCTTAATTACTCAATTAATACAAGAATAGGATGAATTTAACCAAATAATTGGATCTATTATTTAATTAAATCGAGAAATTAGGTGATAATGATGATAAAATAGTATTAGTAAGTGAAATCAAGATGTGCGATATTTTTAGGACATTTCTAGGTGTCTACAGATAGAAAGGGATAGAGAGGGGGAGAAATAGAGAGTCTATGTTTATGAGTGAGATAAATTTGGATATATATATATCCAAATTTATCTCACTTATAAAAAAACACACACACACAATCTCTCTCTCTCTCTCTCTATATATATATATAGAGAGAGAGATGATGATATCTAGAAGTAGATGGATATGTATATATAGATAGAGAGGGAGGGAGAGAAATAGAGAGATAAGAGAATAGAAGTAGATATATATAGAATGATGAAGTGGTAGGGAGAGAGGAAGACTGGGAGAGAGAGGGAGAGAGATGGATAGATAGTGGTAGAAATAAGGAGATATATAATTATATATATAAATATGAATTGATAAATAAAGGGAGAGATGGATATGGAGAGGTAGAGGAAGATTGATAGGTAAGGATGGAGAGAGATAGGAGAGAAGGATAGAGAGATAGAGAGATAAATATATAGAGGGAGAGATGAAGAGGGGGATGGAGAAGTATAGATAGAAAGAGGAAGATATATGAGGATAAGTATGGAGAGATAGAGATAGGGGGGGATATAAAGAGAGGTATAGATGGAGAGATAGAGAGAGGGATGAGAGATAAAAGGATAGAGATGGATATAGGGAGGGAGAAATAGGGATTGTGGTGAGAGAGAGTTAGAGAGAGGTATGTAGATAGAGATAGAGAAGATATATATAACTTGGGAAAGATAGAGGGGTTGTGAGAGAGGTCTAGTGAGAGATATAGAGCAGGATAGATAGAGATATAGATTTATCTAGAGATAGAGATGAATATATGATGATAGATAGAGAGATAAACATAGAAGGAGAGAAATAAATAGAGATATAGAGATAAGTAGAAGGAGAGATGGAGATGGGGGAGGAATCTGTAATGGAGCTTCATCTTGTTTTTGATAAAGGGGGGATAAACAGGTTTTACAGGGACCCAAAACCACGAAGTAACAATACAAGAAGAGACCAAAACAGAGGTCCAAAAAATAGAAAAATTGCCAGAAAGATAAAAAATAGCATAAGAAAGCAACAACAAAAAGCCCTAAAGAAACCAGAAAAAGGCCAGCAAACAGAAAAATCTGGGCCCGACCACAACTAATTCATAGAATTCAGGAGCTCATCCGCAACCTCTTGCAAGTTCGCCATTTCCTGAACCCCCTCCATAAAAATCTGAGTCATGTTTGGGGTGGTTAGGGCTTTCCTTTTTGTGCTAGATCTGGTACGTTTAGAGATTCCAGCTTCCTCATCCTGGTCTTTCTCCTGATCAAGATTGACAATCAGAGCTCTATTCTGGGTTTTCTCCAGTCTTTCAGACATTTCCCTGATGATAACAGAGTTATGTCTGGCAATTCTACAGTTGTATTCAGCGATTTTTTTCATAGTACCTTTGATTTTTTCAATATCATTTTGGAATGTGCTGTCCTTCACATTGTAATTATTCTCCGCTTCGAGCTGAATAAACCTGACAACTTTGGCTTCAATTTCCTCCAGCTTGCTATGAAGAGACAAATTTTTTGTTTTCAGCTCACTTATTTCATGAAAAACCCATTTGGTAGAATTCACCTGGTCCTGAGAGTAGCTCTTGGCATTACCAACGAAGTCAAAAGGGGGATCACATTCAGAATTGACCCCAAAAATCACTGACTCTGCACCTCTCGGGGGGGAAAGTTCTCCTGCTAAATATTCTGGGGAACGAGGGGGTCCTCAAGATTAACCCTGGCTGCCTTAGCAGAAACAACAGGGGAGTCATCGGGGTTGGAAACAAGCTTATTAACTGGAGAGCTAGAGCTCACCAAATTGGCTTTAGGGTTAGTGCAGCCAAAGGCAGAAACAGAGCAGGCACCAGAAGGTTGAGGGGAGCGGCCAGAGGCAGAAGGGGGGGCAGAGGAGGCGAAGAGCTCTTGAAACAGTTGGGGGAAGCTTTGGTATCATAAATGCTAGGCTTAGTATCATCTTCATCAAGCTCCAAAGGGGCTATAGGGTTTGGTAGGGCAGGCATGTTCTGAAAGTGCTCATAAATGAGCCTTAAAAGACCCGTGTGAAGAATCAGGTATCTTTTAGGGCTTCTACTATGATCAGAAAAGCTATTTCTCAGGGAACAGAGCAAGAAGAAGGGGATAGAGACACGCACCTTATGCTGTAAGTGATTAAGCAGCACGAAGTGGTATCCATAAACCCTAGTGAAGCGGCCGTCGAGAGTGATGTACTTCATGATAACCTTTAACACTTTTCTCCATAATGCTTTTATAGTGTCCACTTCATAGTAACTATTCATTGTCTTGACAAGTTTTTGCTTCTCCGTTTCAAATTTGGGGAACCTCAACACAGCTTCATCGAAGAATTTCTTGTCTCTGAAGAATTTATGCTCTTCCATCAGAATGCTAGTCACCTCCACAATCAAAGCTTCATCAATCTGAACTTTCCTGCCAAAGAGGAGAACCTCCCCATTGTTCCAATTCTTCTCAAAGAAATCTGTAATCTCCTCCTTAGGGCCATGGAGTTTCTCAATGAATGGAAGTAAGCCACCCCTTCTTATTTTACTCCAAGCTTTGGCATTCTTGGTGTGTGATTCAAAGCTGGTAGGTTCAACACTCTTCCGTTCCCCGCCCATTTTTGAGATATTAGTTCGAATATAGTTACAAATAGAAAACCTATTCTAGAAAGTTCCTTTGCTTCGCAGGACCCACAAAGCATGCCAAAGTAAATAATTAATCAGCCCGATCCTCTCAGCCCCATTATATCTTCTAATCTTGCTATTCATGACTTGTACCTTCCTCATTATTACAGGATGCCACCTTTTTTCCGTTCACTACATCAAGCTCTAATAAAGCTTGGACATCAAAGTGGGGGTCAGTCTTTTTATGCCACATGAGGATTTTATCACTCTTAACTCCCTCATTGGAAAAATCCACAACCGTGTTCGCCTCATAGTAAGCAAGAGATATTCTTATTCTATCGAACTTACTAAGTAGAGCCTTGGCGTGATCAATCCAAGTTTTTATCGACCAAGCTGGTTGGGACCTACCACAAAGGCTATCAATTATAATTTTTGAGTCACCTTCGAGCCATAGGTTTTTGCAATTAATTCCCGCAGCCATGTTGATTATGTAATAAGCCCCCGCCACTTCCACCACGTGATTGGTTTGGACCCCTAGAGGAGTGGCAACAACTCCCATAAAGTTACTTGCTGAATCTCTTAAGAAATTAGGGGCCTTGGTGATATCCCATTTAATTCTCCATTTCCTGGAAATCAGGCTGTCGAAAGGAGAAAAAACCACAGTCTCAACCTTGTCTTCCATGAAGGGGACAATAGAGAAGTTTTCTTTGATCATCCTCAGAATTCTCTCAAACATAATTTCCTCCGAGGACTCCTTATCCCTGAAGATCCGGTTGTTTCTCTCTTTCCAAATTCCCCAAGTCACATGGGGGAATGAGAAGGCCCACAGTTTTTTAATAAAGGGGTTGAAAGAGGGGGGTTTCCATTGAGCAAAAAAATCCTCAACCTACTCCAGGGGAACCCAAGAAAAATGCCAACATTTCAGAAGCTTGTCCCAAACCAAGGAAGAGAAAGGACAATGGATAAAGAGGTGATTAGCCGATTCAACATTATTTTTATAGAGGTAGCATCTATTGGGGATCAGAAATCCTCTTTTCTTGAGATTATCCACAGTAAGAACTTTATTTTGCAGCAAGGACCAGAAAAAAATGTTAACCTTAGGTAAGAGATGGAGCTTCATCTTGTTAAAGGTATGATATATTGATATTTTTGTAACAATTTTTTAAGACCATTTCATTCTCTAGGGGTAAAGGGTGGCTTACCTTGCAACCCATTTTGGTCTAAGTGGGGTATCCTCTTAATGGGGTTTCATAAGAAACATCCTTTAAGAGATTTTAAAAAATTAGCTTCTATAACAATATAATGGCTAGAGAGGGATGGATAGAGAGAGGATAGGAGATAGAGAGATAGAGATAGAGAAAGGGATAGAGATAGGTAGAGGAGGAAGATAGGGAGATGGAGCCTCTATTCATTTTTTTCATGAAAAGCATAATATTAGTATGTTATAATGTGCTTGTATTATAACACGAGCATGCTATAACATGCTCACATTTTTATCTACTTTTGGTATTGCTAACTCTTAGGGTTGGATTTTCCTTGGACATCCAAACTAAAGGGTTATTCATTTACCATAGGAATTGAACTAAAAGTGTTGGAATTACATATATCAATGCATGAAGGGATTTTTTTACAAATTTTGAAAACATTACAAAGTCTCGAGCATGCTCTCCATTAAGTTTGCATGTATTTCAGTGCCAAGTTAAACAATACAATAACAACATTGAGATCTCTCATATTTCTAACCATGTAATTTTTATTTATTTTTATATATGTTAATTTTTTTATCATTAATTTATTTTGTTAGTGTTTCCATTTTCTTAGAAAAATTTATAAATGGTATTTATGGTTTTAGTTTTTACCCATTCATTAAAATTTGAAACAAATTACATTATTACAAACTAGGCTCTATTTATATACATTCATAAAAAAATTATTAGTTTGCAAAAAAACTAAGAGGGTGCATACTCATTTTTTTTTTAATGTGTCTACATTGAAAATTATAATTAAAAATTATATATTTATTAAAAAATTAGTATACAAAGCTAGCATAAACTATATGGTGTTTTTGATAAAGGAAAAAATGGGTTTTATAGGGACTCGAAACCATTAAGTTTACAAGCAAGAGAAAAATAAACCATCAGAGTACCCAAAGAAAGGAAGGTTGCAACACAAAAAAGCCAAAAAAAGACAGTAGCCATCAACCAAGAGACAACAAAGGCCAACAAGAGACCTGCACAAAAAACAACCAAAGCTACCCTAAGGACTTTAAATTCTCTACAACCTCAGCTTCAAGGTTGCACATCTCCTGGATTCCCTTTTTTAGAACCTAGATCTCCTGAGGCGAAGAATCCGCCTTTCTCTTTAGGTTGGCTCTAGTCCTCTTTGATGGGCCAAAATCCTGTTTCTTACTTTTCTCCTTGTCAGCTTCCAAGTCCACAAATAGTTACCCTTGATGGGTATTTTCCAACTTCTCCACCATTGTGCTCAAGATAGTAGCATTTTGTTTCACAATTTTGTGGTTATGCTCCATGACATTTTTCATAGTATCCCTAATTTTTCCAATTTCTCTTTCCAGATGCTTAACCTTATTCTTCTTATCCTTCTTCATATTTTCCATGAGCTCAAAAATTCTTTGAAGGTGCTCAACCATCGACCTCATCTCTTCCATAGTCGACAAAACCCCAGTAGTGTTTTGGGAAACTCCTTTAGCTTCCATCTATTCTAGCTTGTTAGTGATAGCCCTATTTTTTAAGTTGAGGTCCTTAGTCTCATGAAAAAGAAACTTCATGATCCTGAAGTAGTCAACAACCCCATTTCTAGCAATAGCCAAAATATCATCAGGAAATTCCTAGTTTGGCTTGAAGTAGTGGTCATTAGGATTGACATCTCTAGGGAATTTGGGTCTATTCTCTTTTTCAGTGGTAGGGTAAGAGGTATAAGAGTCCTTAGTGGCTTTAGGGGAATTAGTGTTATCCTCCAGAGAATCCTCAGAATAAGAAACCAACTTTTCATGGGGGGTCCTTCTTCTTGATTCTCACTTCCTAAGAAGAGCCAATGGGGGTTTTCACAGTGCAATATTTTTTGTTCACGGGATTTCTTAGAAGGGTTTTCTTACTTGAATTTTTGGGGGAGGGAGGATCTTCCTCTTTCCACTTAGTTTCCAAGTCATCTTTTTCCTTAGATGTGCTATTATCAATATCATATTCTTCTGAGGCCAAAGCCATTATAGGGTTAGACAAGACTAACATGTTATTAAAATGCTCATGAATAAGTTGAATAAGGCCAGTATGCAGGACCAAATTATTCCTAGAACTATTTCTATGTTCTTCAATACTATTATTCAAAGAGAAAAATAGGTAGTGAGGAAAGGATACCCCATACCTTATGATGAAAATGATTGAAGAGGGAAAAATGGTACCCATAGACTTTGATAAATCTTCCATCCAATGTAATGTATTCCATAAGTATTCTGAGCACCTCCCTCCAAATCTTCTTGATTCTCCCAACATAAAAATAACTATTAGAAATTTTGACCAACTCCTCCCTTTCCTCATCAGTTTTGGGAAAACTGATAACTGCTTCATCTAAAAAAAATTTGTCATGAAAGAAATTCACCCCCTCGTTTGAGAGACCAGTGATTTCCCCAATTAGGTCCTCATCCACATTAACATGTCTCCCTGAGAGAAAATTTCACTATTCCTCTAGATTTTTGCAAAATACTATGTAATTTTTGGGTCTAGACCATGAAGCTTCTAAATGAAAGGTTGCAGCCCACCCCAATTGATTTTCCTCCAAACCTTCAATTTTTTCTTGTGCTTCTCATAGCTAGTCAGCTTCACCCTCTTTTTGGTTCCCACCATTATTAGATTAAATTTACTTCTATTGCTAGCAGGGAAAATAACCTAAACCAAGAGCTAGTAGCTGAACCAAAGCACCCACAAAATGTGCCAACCCTTATGGCCTATAGAGATAATAATGGTGACACCATCACATAAAATGATGTCACAATACCTAGATTTATTTCATTTTATCATCAATAAATGCGGAAAATTTCCCATGAGTGATATCCTAATCTATTAAGGCTCTTACATCAGCTCCCAAATCATTATAATTTTGTAATGTTTTTTGCTCATTTTGTTTGGCCCCCTCATTAGCAAAGTAGTTGGCGATGCTATTTGCTTCCCTAAGGACATGGGATATTATAACCTTATCAAATTTAAATAAGATAGACATAGCTTCTTTGCTCCAAAATTTAAAGGTTTGTGATGTGGGGGAATTTCCAAGGAGACACTCAATATTGTTCTTAGAGTCACCCTCAATCCATATATTTTTGAGGTTCATTGTATTAGCAAGATCAATTACCTAGAAATCTCCAATAGCTTTGGCTAAGTGATTGGACCGTGTTCCTAAGGAGATAGCCACCACCACTACAAAATTTCCATTATAGTCTCTTATCACTCCCCCAATCCTAGCCAACCCTAAATTTACCTTGGCTGCCCCATCAAAATTAGCTTTTATCCAACCCCTAGGAGGATGACTCCAATTAACACCTTCATGATTCTTTTTCGATGGTCTTAAGGCCTTAGAAACATCACTTTTGATATTCCAATCTTTAGCCATCTTGAGGTCGCAGTTAGAATATACCACAACCTCCATCTTATTCTCATGATAAGCGATGTTATTGAGGTTTTCCACAATTAACTATAAGTTTTCTCATACAAAATATTCTTCAGAGCTTCCTTTTCCCTGAAGATTCTATTATTTTGTTCCTTCCACACACAACATGCTATATAAGGGAAAGTAAAAGACCATAATCTGCAGATAGAAGGATTCAAGGAAGGGGCATTCCACTGAATAAAAAGGTCTTCGATGGAGCTAGGAAGCATCCACAAGAGGTTCCAGAGAGACAAAAATCTTCCCCAAATTGTAGTCACATATAGACAGTAAAGGAATAGGTGGTTTGTAGTTTTCACTTCTTCCTTACATAGGTAACATCAATTAGGGATCTAGATGCCACACTTATAGAGATTATCAATCATGAGAATTTTATTCTAAAGAAGGATCCAAAAAAATATGTTAACTTTAGGAATCAACTGTTTAATGCAATATTTTTCTGAAAAGGGAGAGGGGGCAGGAGAAAGAGACAACAAAGAGATAGCCGAAGAAACCAAGATGCTACCCAAAGGGTTAGCCTTCCAAACTAAAATATCATCCTATTGAATCAACCCCATCCTAGCTTCCATCTAAGAAGATTGAATTGGTGCAAGATCCAAACTAATATGTCGTAGATTCACTCAACCTCCATTTCTCCAGTAGTCCTTAACATGAGTCCCAAAATTTCCTTGTAGGTATCAACCCACCTATTAAAATTTTCATTGAAATTAGGGGCTCCTTCATTATCCATATATCTTCCCAAAAACTAGCTTGATTCCCACTTCTTATGCTCCACCTAACTCCAAAATCCATAATATTTCTCCCTCTAATCATATCATTCTAGAAAGTTGATCCATGAGGTAGAATTAGAGAATCAAGAAAAGTCTTGAGAGATCCAATATTAGCCATATATTTTCTCTTTAAAATATTGTTCCATTCTCCATTAGATGAGAAAGCTGTCCAAATTTACTTAACAAGGAGAGCCCTGTTCATCATTCTAATCTTTCTATGACCTAGACCTCCCAAATTTTTTAGGTCTACAAATAGAGTCCCAACCAATGAGAGACATTCTTTTTCTTTCTTCAACTCCTGACAAAAGAAAGCTTTTTTGGATTTTTTTAATAGCATTTACATATTTGGAAGGGATTTTAAAAATACTTAAGGCATATATTGGAAGGTTCTAAAGAGTAGCTATGAGAAGTTGAATTTTACCTTCTTGACTCAGAAGAGCTCCTTTCCATCCAACAAGCTTTTTGTTGAACCTATCAATCAAATAATTCCAAAAGGAATTAGGAGGCTTAAGGCCCAAAGGAAAGCCAAGAAAAATAAAAGGTAAAGAATCCACTCTGCATCCAAGAATTCTGGAAATATTATTTTTCCTAGGCTTTGAAGTGTTGAAGAAGAATAGAGAGCTTTTCTAGATGTTAACCATCTGACTAGAAGCCCTCTCATACTCATCCAGGACTTTTTAAAGATTCTTAGCTTCAGCCACTGTGGATCTCCCCATCAAAATGGTATCATCCAAAAATTGTTGGTAGGAGCATATCAAATTACTTGAAAAGGGCCTCATTCCTACTAAAGATCATTGATCGACCAATCTTTCCAAGTTCCTCATAAGAAAATTTTCCATAATAGTAAATAAAATAGTGGAAATGGGATCTCCCTACCTTAAACCTATTGAATTCTTAAAGAAAAGTGAAGGAGGCCCATTCACTAGGATAAATATGGAAGTAGTAGAAATGAGTTGACCAACCATCTAAAGGACTCTATGGTTGAATCCAAATTCCCTCATGATTTTGAGTAAAAGATCTCAGCCAAATCAATTATAGGCTTTTGAAATGTCCAATTTGAGAAGAAAACCTTTAGTTTTACATTTCGTGAGGGAATGAACATTTTCATGGATAGTAATAATAGATTCAAGGATCTAACTTCCAAGAACAAAACCATTCTATTGAGGAGAAATTAGGGAAGGAAAATTTATCAAAAGCCTTGAAGTCAAAACCTTAGAGATAATTTTATAGAAGGATTTGCAAAGGATTATTGGCCTAAAAGCTTCAAAGTTCGTAGCTCCTGGTCACTTGGGTATTAATACCATGAAGGTAGCATTTAGTTCCTTAAGGAGGCTCCTTGAACCAAATAAATTTTTAACAACATTCACCACATCCTCTTCTACAATCTCCCAGAACCACTGAAAGAAGAAAATAGGAAATCCAGTAGGTCTCAGAGCCTTGTGGCCTAGAAAAGAGAAGAAAACTCTCTTAATTTTTTCCCTAGATGAAATGGCCAAAAGAATATTGTTATCTTCATCCTTAACAAGTTTTAGGATGGCCTCTAAAAGAATCTTGCATTTCATGATTGACTCCATCACTTGTTGAAAGGAGATTACTAAAGAAAAGGATAGTGTGTCTTCTTATGTCTTCATCCTTCTCAAAACAGCTTCCATTGTACTCAATGTGAGTAATCCTATTTGCAACCCTATGTCTCAATGTAGACATGTGAAAATATCTAGTATTTTTATCTCCAGCTAAAAGCCACAGAGCCCTAGATCTATGTCTCAAAAATTCCTCCTCTTTGGCTATTATATCATGCATCTTCACAAGCAACTCATTTTCTTTCATCCTATTGTCAGCAATGTATCCCTCCAGCTAGATTTTTTCTTGTATCTCCTTTAGTTCAAGTTGTAAATCAGACTTGACAGCAAAGATATTGCCAAAAGTTTCTTTATTCCATCTTCTAATCTTATTTTTGACTTCCCTTAGTTTCTTAGCAACCCTGAACATAGCAGTCCTAGGAACCGAGATATTCCACCATTTCCTCACCTCCTCAAGGAGATGATGGTGAGAAATCCACATACATTTGAATCTAAAGGGGAAATTCCTCTTAGCCATTGTAGGATCCACCATAAAACTAATTGGAAAGTTATTAGAGCCCACTTAGAGAGAGCCTTTAAGGAACAAAAA
>VDFB02110891.1:0-26137 GCA_007258455.2 Sequoia sempervirens
CATAAAAGAGCCAAGCCTCCTGAACTTCCTTAAGCACCAATGCATTGACAAAGACATCTAGGCCAAATCTTAGTAGCCGTGTAAACCATCCTATCAATAGATAACTTAGTTTCCTGAATAAAAACCACCTTAGGAGAATAAGACTTAATCAAATCCTGAATAGCCTTTTGTTTAGGGATGCTATTCAACCCCCTCAAATTCCATGAAAGAACAATCATTTCTGAGATAGAGAAAAGTGGGAATCAATTGTCTTCATAGAACTAGACTCCACCAAAGTCTCTCCCACTAACTTCACCTTTTCCTAATCTTTCTTCCTCCCCACCCTAAGAGGCTTATTCGAAGCATCTTTTTTAATGTTTTTTTGATGAATACCTAAACTAGAAGGGGAACCCCTTCCTTTGCTCTCCTCCTAACGAGCTTTCCCAGCGTAAGACATAGGACGGGTATGAGCTGAAACCTCCTACATTTCTTTGCATCCACTTGCTCCCAACTCGCCCAAAGGCCCTGTGGAGGTATTTGTGTCCATCTGTACTTCCACAACATCCTCCTATGGATTCGCCTGAATGGCATTGTTCTCATCCCCACCTGTTTCCCTTGCCTCCAAAATATCTTAGCCAGTAGGCATATTAGCAATGGTTCCATCAAACTATTCCAAATCATCTAGAGCATCAAACCTATTGAACACATCATCCGCCTGTTTGTCCTTAAAGGTCCTCTTTTGGCCCCGACCCTTATTGCGAGTTCAGACATGAATGAAGCCCTTCTTATCCTCCCTCATGGGAGCTTTCCCTTTATCTTGGTTAGGAGGAGCACTTGCTGACCCCACTTTTGAATCCCCTACAGGTTTAGATTTAGGACACATCCTCTATAAATTCCCATATTCATGACAAAATTGACAATAGAATGACAATGTTTCATAATCAAGCTATTGGATCCATGAGCTTGATCCCAGTCGATTTTCCATGGAGTCAAGAAAAGGCTTGTTCAAATCAATTTTAACACATACCAAAGCATAGGTGATTACCTTCTTTTTCCATAGTCTATCTTGAAGGGCCAACTGGTTTTCCAAGCTGGCTAGCAACCAAGTTGAAAATATCCTCTCTCCAAAATTCCAACGGAAGCCATGGTAATCTCACCCAAACCGGAACTCGTGAAGGAAGCTCTTCCATAGGATTAAATCCAACATGCCAGGCTTGATAAAAATGCCAACTTGATTATAGAAATAGGGCCCCCCTTTAAATACTTTATTCCTATCTGACATGCAAGTAAAAACCACATGAAAGTAGCCATTGGCCGCCAACATTACGTCCATATCCCCCTCTAGACACCATGTACAATGAGCCCACAACTCCAGAAAGGGAAAAGACACCTGAATCCCCAGAAACTTATAGATCAAAGCATGTTTTGACAGATAATTGATGTCATCCACAACAGACTTAGGTTGGATCTCAACAACAGGTCTATTATTGCTCTTGGCAAGGAATCCGTTCACCTTTGAAGGCCTAAAACCTCTAGATAGAGAAAAAGGCTCTCCCATGCCAAAACTATTTTCACCAAAAATTGGGTTCTCATGCAAAAGCCTTGATGGACTGCTTCCCGCCACCACATTCATAAAAGACATACTCATAGTGCCAGATGAACCCCCTCTTGAAGCCATGCAAGGCCTGAAAAATAAAATCCCGAAGAGCCCAAAGCTCACTTGAGAACAACACTAAAAAGAGCACCAAGCCACCCTCCACCAAGTTTCAACCACCAGACCGAGCAATAGTCCACCCACAAACGCCATAACACACTCGTAGCATAGCATGCAAAGCAAGCAACTCACAGATTTTAGTAGGAAAATGACTAAAGAAAGCATCGAACGAAAGAAAAAAAAAGACCACCCCTAGCCACAACCCCCGCACGACAGAAAGCCCCCTCCGATCCTCCACCAGCAGACACCACAGGACGCATGAGGCGCAACTAGGGCAGAGAAACCCTAGCTCGTGCGCACAAGCCTATTCGCAGTGTCACCATCCATGCTCTCTTCTTCCATGTGGAATTCCAAAAAATATAAAATTAGTTTTTTATGTTTATTTTATTTAATTATAATTTAGGGTTTACAATTTGATAATGATTTTACAAGTGTTTTCACAAAAAATAGGTCTTTGAAAATAAATTAATAAATCTCTTACTTAAAATTATAAAAAAGTTGTATAATTTTAAGAAATAAAATAAACATATGAAACTACTAAAATGATTTATTAAAATTGTTGATAAAAGATATATTAAATACATTTATTTAATGGAGATCAAACATCAAGAGATATCTTTAGATATCTTTTAGATAAATGTATCTAAAATATTTATGCTAGTTCCATTTAAAAATTATTTTATAATTTTAGTTTTAAATATATGTTTAGTATACATTTAATTTGTTTTATATTTTTATTATTTTTGTACAATCAATTGTTTAATAATTTTTATAACATACTTATATAATTACATTCTATTTCTTGCATCACTATAAAAATTATAAACATTACATTTCTTAATTTTTAATTATAAATATTTCATATATAACTTGATTTTTTTTTTTGGATAAAGGTGGCAGAGCCACAAAATTTTATTGAAGTAAAGGAAATTACAAAGTGACTGAAGGGTAGCAGAAGAAACAAAATAACTACTTGACCCAGAAAGAGAAAAAGGTTGAGAGCCAGAAGATACAACAATTTAGATTTATTTCACCATCAAGAGCTTTACAAATTTGTCCAAGTTGCCAAAGACATGGATATCAAATGGTAAACCAGGCACAAGACACAAAACCCTAGAGGCACCAAAAGAGAGAAGATAGCCATTCGAAACTAACAGTTCAAGACCGCAAAGGAATGAAACAGGGGAGCGAACAAGGCACCAACAACAACCAACACAAAAGCCTTGCACAAAAGATAACTAAAACAAAGAAGCTTCCACACCAAACCTAGAGAGGAGGCAACCAAAATGATAAGATAATACCAATATTGTAACCAAAATATGAGAGTAGGAAAGCACCAGGCTGAGAAGCAAAAAATTCCAAAATAAGAGAGATTAGAAGCCTTTAAGTAGAGCTTCCCTCTGATGAAGCAATATCCGCAGGAGGAGGGAAGTGAGGTTCTTCATGGGGAAAGTAATAAGAGCATGTTGGATAAGTAGTTGAACTGCTTTATAGAGCTCGTAGATGGGATCACACACTAAGTTTCCAAATTGATGCTTGAGGAGCTTGAGACAAACTCTGAATTCTTGTGGACAATCATTGAGAAGGCCATGAGCCATGGCACATAGCAACTTAGAGAGGCGACTGTCAGCTAAGAGGTGTTGTTTACTAATAACACCCCCAACTAGATTCGACCCTTGGAAGATGTCATAATTTTCCAAGGCCGGTTGCAATGTGGAGAGAGGGCACACATGTGGCAACAAGTAAATGCCCGTAAGAAACTTGACCATTTCAACACAACCCAAAACATCCATCAAATTTGAAATAAACTGTGATGCCAATTCATAAGATAGGGCCATAGTATGCATATCTATCCTTGATCAGAGCCTAAAACAATTTGAATAACATCCATCACCTGTTTACATTCAAAGGAGAAAGCCCTTCTCAATTTCTCTTTTGTAAATGACGATTCAACCTGAATTTCATGAACTCTTGGCGACACCAACACCCTTGAAAGGTTATCCATTGCAAAACTAGTGACAAGCAAAAGAGGCCAAGAAAATAGTGAGCATGGGACCAACTAAAGCCAAGTATAAAATAATGAAGTGGCCGCTACAATACCAAGAATGAAACCTTACACATGCTTGAAACAAGATTCAATAAATGCTCATGCATGTCAAGTACTATCAATGAGAACAAATGCTACCAAGTGGTAAGCATTGGAAAAGAGGATGTTAGGAAAGTCCTCCAAATTAATTTTTTTCTGCCAAAGGAGGCATTGAGTGGCTCTTTTCTGATGTATGACAACAAGAGCAAGCTCTTGTGGTCGAACATTGAAAAAGAGGAGAAGCAAATTTCAAATTTTGCTAACTTTAGCCCTAATTCACAGATAGCCGCTGAAAATAAAACTAATTTTAACTTTCAATTATTGAAACAATGTACACAACTATGTAGGTAAAAATTCAAGTCAATTCTCTTTATCCAATTTATTTATCTATCGCAATAAAACTACCCAACCCAACTACTTTTAGTACAAGTTAATTTTCTCTTAAATTTCATGCTCAATTAAATTTAAAATATAAAACGGATTATACATCCACTTAACATTATTAAATTCACTAAGGGTTTGCACAATTCCTGATACATGTCAAATTATGCCTACAAATGGATTGCTATTGCTCATAAATCTATAATTTAATCATTCTAATGCTAATAATTTTTTTTTTCCGAAATAATCATAAATCAATTAATTAAATAAAACTTTACCCTTCTAGAAAGTCATAACCAATTTGTAATAAAATGACCTATTTAAAACATTTTACTCGATTTCATAGTTTTATCAACATCAGTTACCCACTTCTAATAACAATTACCCATGCAAGTATAAACACGTACTTAAAATATAAATTACCCACTTCAAATAACAATTACCCATGCAAGTATAAGCAAGTACTTAAAATATAAATTACCCACTTCTAATAACAATTACCCATGCAAGTATAAACAAATACTTAAAATATAAATTACCCACTTCTAATAACAATTACCCAGGCAAGTATAAACAAATACTTAAAATATAAATTACCCACTTCTAATAATAATTACCCAGGCAAATATAAACAAATACTTAAAATATAAATTACCCACTTCTAATAATTACCTATGCAAGTATAAACAAATACTTAAAATATAAAAGGTAATATTATGTTGTTTGTAAGGCAGACAACCAACATATTGCATTTAGGAAAATATAATCTAACTCATAATTATTTATATAAGATTATAAACCTATGTCAACAATTCAGAAAAATGAATTTTATACTTCTTACAATCAGATTCCATCATTTAATGCATCAATTGTATTTCTAATTTCTCATCCAGATATAACATATTTATTTCTAATTAAAATTTTATAAAAATCAAACCCACAACAACGAAGCATAGCCATCAGTATAGCTAACTATATATACACACATAATAAAAACCATAAATTACATGGCCATACGAATACATATTATAAATCAAACATTATATAGCATATTATAAATCAGACATTATATAGCATATAGACCAGGGCGCGGCTGCAACAAGGAAGCTAAATGTTTTCTATTTTAAAATTTATTTGCAAATACTATTCAAAGATTATCAAAACAATTATTTTCCCATACGTAAAAATGCATTTACCCCATTTAACTACCTGTTGGGAAATCTTTACTTTAGAATTGTTAAAAGCCTACTATACTAAATTTAAATTTATTAACTCTTCCATTTCCATAATAACTTTCATCTATGTTTTAATATTTTATTGGGTAGAATAATGTCACTTTATTTAAATTAAATATATATATTTACCCCTTTTCAATTATAATAATTAACAAAATATTTATTTATTATTTTTGAATAAATCCATAATTAAATAAAGCAATATTATGATTAAAATATTATTCTATTTAAAATATTTAATATTGACAATTAAAATAATATTAAATCTACAAACATTTAAAATTTGCAAACTAATTTGATATTTAATTAAATTCTTGGTAATTTCACAAATTAGTTTACTAATTAAATTTAATGCTTAATTACATTAATTTTCACAATAATAATAACCATCATTAAATTAAATTAACTAATTAACAATAATGATAACGCATTAGAATCAAACAATTAACACATTAAAAATCAACACCTAAAATGAATGACATAAAACAAAACGATACCAAACAAAATAGAATACTGACAAACAACATCATCAAACAACAAAATCACAAATAAATACTTACTCAAACGCCTAGAAGGCCAATACAGAGGGACACTACAGCTGCCATAGAGAGATGGAGCTGAAGCACACAATCTTACAATAAATGGCGATCCATGAATGCTAGATACCCTCGAGGATGTTCAATCAGACGATGCAAGCTCATTTTGGGGACACCAACGAGGGACAACTGTCAATACCATAGTGAAATAGCTTCAAAAATTCTTTATGCAAATTTGAAACTAGTACATTCAGGTGTGAAAGGCAGCTTCACCCTGACTACAACATTTAATAACAACCACCAACTTTTGAAGACATCTCAATCAAGGCATATGTTAAGGTGAGATATTCAAAACCTAAGAATTTAATAAGCATCAAGAATGTGATGCCAACATCAAAAGGAAATCACCATGCATAAGGAATAATCAAGTCTTCCTTATAGTTGCAAAATTTAAGATTGGAGTTGAAAAGAGGGGCGAAAAGTAGAATAAGCTCCCAACCCAAGAAAATAACCCCTAAGGCAGGCAATCACAAAGTACCAAGAAAAAACAAGAATGAGTTGGCCATACCCAATTAAGAAGACAATGAGAGAGGATTCAAAGGGAAAACATTGAAGCTTTAAAAGGTGAGGGTGAAGATAAATACCCCAATGAAAATTAAAATTAAAATAGAAAAGGCATTCTCAAGCTATGAGATCCCAAAATGGAATTATGAAATCTTTTCTTTGAAAAGAAGAATGCATTCCTCAACGATGAATTCTCAAAATGGTATGTTCTCATCAATAGCTTTATTGGCTAAAAGATTTGCAACAACATTGATTTCCTTGAAATAATGAGAAATGTGGCAACTTGAGAAATTGTCGAGTTGTTTTAGAATGTAAGATAAGATATAATCCAAATGCCAGGAAGACGTGCATCGATTCTTCAATGTCGAGATTGTTAACATTGAATCCCCTTTGATGTAAAGATGAGAGATTGAATTTTTTTTTGCAAGTTTGAGACCCAAGCTGAAAGATTTGAATTTCGCTACGTTATTAGTACCTTCAGGGATTAGTTCAAAGGCTGCATCAATGAAGGCTCCATTCCAATCTCTTAGAACTGTGGTAGTACTTGATTTACCCAGATTGCCCCTATAGGCTCCATCGAAATTCAACTTGATGAAATTTCGGGGTGTAGGAGATCATGATAAATTATTCCTTTTGAATGAGGGAGATTTGGATGGAACAAAACCAGCCTTGGGGATCTTCAAAAATTTCCAATTTTTCAAAATAAAAGCATCCCAAGAAGTAAAGTGCTTACTTGTGTGAGCATTTCTAAATAGAGCTGAAGAAGTTACCTCAGAAATTGAGTTCTCAATTCTTTGCAGGACTTGTGAAATAGTGGAGGACTTTTTTCTAAATATTCTATTGTTCCTTTCCAGCCAAATGCTCCAAATTCAAATGGAAGGGAAAATCTCCCAAAGACATGAAAATGTGGAAGAGGAACAAAGGGAAGGACAAGAAAGAAAATGAAGATGGATGGATTTATGCAAAGGGCTAGACTAACCAAGATTATTTAAAATCCAACACCAAAAATCATGGGAAAAATCACAATTTAGGAGAAGGTGATTAGTGGACTCAAAAGCTTTCCCACACATAACACATGGGAAAATCTTAGTTATGCCCAGCCTATCCAATCTTAGGCCTATTAAAATTCTATCTTTAATTGTGAGCCAATCAAAAGCCCCAACCTTGGGGAGAATGTGAGGACCCCAACAAAGTCTGATTGGAATTGAAGTACTCTGTTTGAAACAAGCAAGATAGTTATACCCGTCTTTAACATTATATTGCCTTGATTTGGACTTTAACCAAATGATTTCATCCTGTTTGTTGGAAAGATAAACTTGTCTCTTGGCAAGTTCAACTTTTAATGAAATTTTTAAGTGAATGGGAACTTGCAAGAATTCAAAATGGGAACTTTAATTTTAATTTTTAATTTAATATTAAAAAAAAAAACTTTACCCAATTTGGTCTCCATGAGAGAAAATTCACTAATCATTAATAACGTGTGAATAATTAGAGGAAAAATTAATGTCATCTTGCTGGAAAAATGAGGAGGCTTTGATGGTATTCCAATTTTTTTAAGCAATTATTTTTTATGTCATAATCTATAGGCTTTATGCCCTAGTGCAAGGGCACCATTTAAAGATTTTTGTCAATTCAAGAAATTAATGTGTAGGCTTTAGTATTTTGGGGTAATAGGCATTAAATAAGGTCAATAAGACCATTTTCTATTGTATTGAGTCATTTTAGATGAATATTAGATGTTTAGAAGGTCAAGTTTGCAAAAAGGGCAAAATATTGGAAAGTTGTAAAGTTGTCATCAAAAAATTGCAAAATTGCCTTGTAAGGGAATACCAACGGTCATAAGCATTCAAAAGTTAGTTTTGGTGGGTATGGTGGTTAATTTTGGTTGAAAGGGGTCTATAAAGGCTGGAAACATCAATGTACATGCTCTCTGGAAGATTTGAATAAAAAACTCCTTGATTTATCTCTGTTTTCTATAGATTTTCCTGTTTCTCCTTCATTTGTTGTGTTGGTACAGTCTGTACAAGGGTGGTTTGAGAAAAATTACTTTTGAATCTTTGTGGGGCATGTGTTAACTTGTATTTCCATTTTTTTTTAGCCTTTAACTTAAGAATTGGTGGAATTTTTGCTTTTTTTCTCGTTGCAGGTCAGTACCTTGTTTCAAGGGTTTGAGGACTTAAAAATGGTACTTTAGGCCATTCCACCTACTGTTCCCCATTGAATATTGGTGGAATGGCTGAATAAGGCTTTGGCCATGTGTGTTTGTGGTCTGTGGAAGTAGGGGAGCCTGTAAGTGGTTTTAGGCATGATGCTCTAGGTAGTTCCCTTGTGTTTTGTGTGAAAAAAAGAGAGGTTTAAGCCTAGAGTTTGAAGAAATTGTGATTGAATTGGTTATGTGTTGAATCGTTGAGCAAGTGCAGGGGGAATATAGTGATTTTGAGTTGGTGGCCAAGTTTGGAAAGGCCTGGAAAGTAGATTTTCAATAAAACCCTAGATAATAGCCTAAAAGTGAGGGTTTGTGGATTAGGGTACTTGCAGACCGTATAGTAGTGAACCAATTGTGGATTTAGGGGTTTGGTAACATGTGAAAAATTAATCCATCAAGTTTTGAGGTTAGAGGTGTGTTTTTTTAGGTGATGCTTTGGAAAATAGGGCTAATTTTCCCTTGGTAGCAGTAGAAAAGCCTCAGTTTGAGGGCTTTGATCCAAAAGAGTCTCTAAAATATTGAGGTATGGTGTGAAGGGACATGAAAGGCATATAAAACAATATTTTTTTATGGGTTTATGTCAATTTTGGGGAGTTAGAGCATGAAAACGTTGTTGGGAGGGCTACTAGGCTTGTAGGCCTAAAAGGCGAAATATGATGTAATAAAGTCACAAGGCTTAAGAGGTGGTTTGATCCTGTTCTAGTTGAGATTGTGAGTGGAAGACAACCCCCCTACTTACATCATTCCCTATCATACCTTTGTATGATGTTACATTTAGTTTGTTTTATATTTATTGTATAATTTTCAAATTTTTTATTGCTTAGATCTATTGATATTGGTGTACTTAGTTAATAGTGAGGGTTATATACTAAAAGTGATGTACTTGTTTAAGTATTAAAATTTTACTTTTGGAGTTAATTGTATATTTTTATGGGTTGTTTTGTTGTAATATATAGTTTTAGTTTGTTTTGAATTTATTTTTATTATATTATATTATTAGAATTTTCATGGTATTAAAAAAATCATTAAAGATTTTTGGTTTTGTTTTATTGATTCTATTGTCTATTATAGAAGTATTACAAGTCACGATAGTTGGTTCATCAAGCCTTGCTTATTTGTATTTTCTACTAAATATTTGGTTGTCTCAAAGTATGTCTTTAATGTTTTTTGTATGGGATGAATTTGCACTTCCTTAGTCTTTATGAGAATTTTGGAGAAACTTTTCAAATAAATTAAGTACTTTACATATTTTGAGTAAGACAAAATTTGTTTAACCTATTCTCAATAGGGACTTTGTGTAGAGATGGGTTTACCTAAGCACTTAAAATGAACACTAAATATTCAAATTAGGGAAAAATAGCTAACTCAAGCTCTATATTAACTTTTACAATCCTAAGAGAATAAGATTAATAATGTCATGTATTGGTTCATCTTGAACCCAATTGAAATCATGACTCCCACAACAACTAAGGAAGAGGATGGGTGAACCATTATCATTGATAATAGAAATAACTCTTACAATTAGGCTCCACCAAAAAAATTGAAAACCCTAGATCATAGGTTTATTATGTTCCATAACTAGTTGTCATGGTTTGACCTTTAATTTCTCTTCCATCCAAGTAACTTAATCATGTGTCACACTATGAAAGCTACCAATATTGGTGGAACTCTTCCTCAAGGAGTTCTAATTTTGAGAAATATCCTTCAACCAATACCATTGACTTTGTCATGGTTAGGGGCTCTAATTTTTATTTCTCTTAAATTCGTTACTAATATGAGATCATGAGCCAAATGAGTAAAATATAGGAATATGATGAGATACGATTCTAATTAGAATCAAGAAATTTTATGTCAAAAATAAAAAATTCTATGTACAATAGCTTTGAGGCACTTGATGTCCTAGTAGAGGAAACCATGAAATTGGATTCTTGTCCATCAATTTTATACAATGAAATGTTGGAGCCCTTGCAAGATAAAATTGTAAACTCTTTATGAGATAATGTAAATAGATTGTGTTTTCTTGCAAGAGATTAAGATTACCATTATCCCTTAAATTTAATTCACACTACTATTGTGATGCTACCTTTTATCACACCCCCTATGAATATGGGAAAGAGGCACCATTTCCTTCTTCTTCATTAAATTCAAATTTAACAATGTGCATTATGGTTTTGATCATTCAAACACTCTTGCCAAAAGAATTCTCAAATTGGATGGGAATCACCAATATTTATGTTCCAAATGATGTTGTGAAGCATGCTATTATATAGAGATAGATTTATAAGGAACTTCCTGATGCCATTTATCTTTTTTAATGAATATTTTACATGGTAGAATCCCTTGAGTTTCCACATGAGATGGTGTGTTGAAGAGATGAAAGTTTGATTCTTAACGAATAAATATATCTTTAATCTTAATCATCACATAAAAAGTATCCTTCTCTTCCCTAGTATAACTAGTCAAATTATAGAGAAGGAATGATAAAAAAAATGAAGTATATATTCATCAATCAATTCATCAATAATGTATTTAATCACTAGGTCCACTCAAAACTTCACTTTGACTAAATTCTACTTGTATTTATTACAAAATTTATATTTTAACATCAAAAATACAAAGAAACACATCCATAATATTAAAAATTGAGAATTATTAGCAATAATATGAATAAAAATGTAATATAACCTAGACAAATATAAGGCAATAGGAAAAGCTATAGAAAAAGTGATAAAAATGCCACCTTTTTTAATTCACCAATTATTTCCTAAGATATTAATGGACAAAAATTAGATGAACATTTTTTTGTTTTAAAAGTGTGACACCAACATGCCACACTACACACCTACATGCATAATATTCCATGATACACACACACACACACATGAGACATGAAATAACTAATCTACAATGAACAAGGTGACACAAGAAGAAGACTTGTTAGCTAAAAGTTTAAATCATGGTGATAACCTCAAATAATGAGATATGGTGGAGATTTAAAGTTCCCATGTCAACCTACAAACCATTAAGTTTTCTTACCCAACCACTTTACTTGCATTTTAGGATTTAGGAATTAATGAAAAAATTTATACCAATTCAAACTTGGAGATCCAATTGCACCTTTTCAATACCTCAAACTAGGTCTAATTTGTAAATCCCCACATCAAATTTTGGAGTCTAATTTATACTTTGCACCACACAATCTACAAATCCTAGTATGAACTCTAATGAGCTAGCAACATAGACTTCAGAGTTTGATTTGTATCTTGTAATATTTAATTTGAAAATCCATGTATGAACTCTAAGTATCTTACAATTCTGATGTTAGGGTTTTGTTTACATCTTGCAACATGCAAATGCAAATCCAAACTATAAAATCCTACTGACCTCAAATTTAGACTAATGTTTAATTTGCATATTGTAATTTGTAAATGCAAATCCAAGCTTTGAATTCCTAGTAATCTATAGTTTATACTTCAAGGTATAACTTGTATATTGCATCTTGTAAATGCAAATCAAGACTTTGAACTCCTATTAATATGTGATTTGGAATTTAATGTTTGATTTTCATCTTGTAGTGTACAAATCCAAATCCAAGCTAAACCTCAACTATCTTACCGAGATAAGAAATAAGGCACGGTTTTCTCATTTTGTGTGTTGTAAAAAATGGCCCAAGACAAACACCCAGCCATAACTAGGCCCTTTATTTTCTTAATAGAAAATTCCAAGGATATCTAAGATTACATAACCCCCTATCACATTTCTTATATCATGCGACTCTAATCATGCAAAGGGAATGACAAGGAATGGAAAATCAGAGTTAAACCCTCAAGAATGTGAACAATGTTATTGACAATAAAATGTAGACCTAATGTTTAGATTGATTAAGACAAATAATTAACCCCAAGGTAGTACAATAGGAAGGGAATAAAAATACTATGGTAAATATCATACATATGTTAGGGAAAATAGGATATACATGCTTAAGTTTACTTAGGCATAATAGTGCATTTAATTATTTGGGTGGTTTTTTCGGTTTTCGGATAGTTTTCTCACCAGTCACATATTTCTTGCCTTTAAAAAGCACTATTGTACATATGTACATGATATCAGAACCTTCAACCTGCGCCTTCTTCCACCATCGAGAATTTTCATCGAGTTTTTTGAGATCACTATTCACATAATACATTCAGAAGAATGTTCATCTTTATTAATTCTATTTTTTCTGTTGAATCTCTTTAAAGGCATTTTTTGGAGGGCGACTTGGGAGGCCGTGATTTATTTCTCTGTGCAAATAATTCACTGCTGAGGCGTTGTTATTCTCCAGAAGGCGCAATTTTCCTCTGGCATTTCAGGTGGCGAATGCAATTGAATAGCATTTGTGCATTTTTTCTTTGATTGGAGGCACAATTTTTGACTTTGGCTGCAACGATTTCAAGCAGGCGGCAGAGAGAGGCATCTTCTTTTTGCGAAATGAAGAGGTTGTTTGAATTTTTACAACCGCTATAGTTGAAAGATACAAATATTCCAGAGGGCTTGGCATATAAGGAATTGCATCCGCGTACAAGGAATTGCTCCACAAAGAATTCCACTTCAACTTTTCTTTTGACTCGTTAAAAGGTTTTTGTGACGCCAAGAAATTGTATGTCAAGACCCAAGATTGAGATGCCTTTCTCATTAGCTTTTTATGTGTTAGATTTGTATCAGATTGGGGATTGAGCAGAGGCCTCTGTGGGGCTTGTTCTTTCCAATTTAAGGCAATACTTTTGGCCAAGCATTGGGCAAAATTTGTGCTTTTACAGGCCCGCAAGGGCAATCATCTTGCAAACTTGTGGTAGGCCTTTTGCCAGGCGATTCCCTCAACATGGCCAAAAAATTACAAGCCATAGCTCGTGATTATTCATCTTCTGTCCACCAACAATTTTAATCTGCAAGCATTCAATTGATAAAGCATTTGAATTTGTGGTGCGATTTGTCTGTTGGAAGGCACATTTTTTTTCTATAGGCCCGATTTTGTGCATTTGAGTCGCGATTTGTTGTAAGAGAGGCATGATAGAACCAGATTTGAGGCACTATTTCTCTGGTTTACAATACGGTGTGCACTTTGGAATGATCTGTTTTCTCAGTTTGCAGCTGGCGTGAGTTTCCTTCAAGTATTCCCGCATTTGAATGGTATCGAGACTGCGATTCCTAGATTTGGTATCCACGCTTTGGTGTTGTTTGGCCATTTTTTTCAAACTTTATAAAGTTCCACAAGAAATATTTCTTTTTAGGGTTCAAGTTGTTGTGCTGAAGTGGTGTGGGCCCCAAGTTTTTGTGAGGTTGTTTTGCTGGAACAATTATCCGACATTGGTGAGAAATCGAGAAAAACTGTTTTTTTTTGTCCAGTGCTCTCACTGCTTTTTGTGCTAAGCCTCATAGTGAAGATGTCTCTTGTGTGTGTCGATTGGTACTGGTGTGCTCTCTAGAGTGTATTAGTTGTTGACATAGAAATAGGTAGGATTTTTACCAAATCAAGTATAATTCTTTTTTGGAAGTTTTTGAATGTACTATCTTTGAATTTTTTTGAAGAATTCAATTATAATGGTTTCTTTGGAGAAAGAGAACTTTAGGCAATTGAGTGATTTTATTCTCACTCATCTTAGTGAGCAAAATCTATTGCCATATTTGTATAATGAAGTTCCTATTCTAGACACACGTGGTAGGTATATGATTTGGAAAAAGATATAGGGCTCAAGATTTTGGAGTTATTTTTGAGCATATAAATGATGAAGACCTTTTGGATTCACTTGTTCATTTTGAGTGCCCTTATGCTCTTTGGACTTACATTCGAGAATCATAAGGAGATCCTAATACTCCATCTCTCGATAATTCTCTTTCTAATACCAGTGTGTCTCTTTGTTCTTTAGAGAAGATAAACCATGCTTGTGATCCTTTGGACGTTTTTGAGACTTCAGATGAGGTTGTAGTTGCTTTAGAGGTTCCTAATTCTTTGTTAGAGATAGTTGATCCACCTTAATTAAGTACTTTGATCATTCCTAAGCAACAAGATTATCATTGTCTTCCTGATTGGGATTCCTATTTGTTGGACATTGGTTCATTGTTTGTGGAATCTCACATTTCAAACTTGGAAGACACATTTGAAGGATTAATTTTCTTATTTGATGATAGTTGTGGTACAACTGTTGCCACTCCATCTCTGTCTTTGGAGAATGTTCAAAATCAGTTTCCAATGGTACATTTTTTGTCACCTTCTATTGTGATTGGGCATGTTCTTGATTGGTTCATGACATCATCTTCCAAGGTCTTGGTGACACATGAGCATATTTCAGAGACATTTTCATTCTACACTTGGATTTCACTTGCTAATTCCTATCCAAAATGGGAAGCATACCTGCATTCGTATTTGGTTTTGTTTCTTCCAAAAGGGAGACAAGTTGTTTGTCAACATTGGATTATGTTTTGTCTTCAGACACTTACCATTTTTGCAAATGATTACACATTATGGGGGGGCTACATAGTCTCTCTTTTTCCCTCTTATGGGAGGCCATTAATTGTATATACATGATGTATGCAGTCCTTGGGGGGTGTTATTGAGTCCTCCATCCATGCATCTTGTTTTTTTTCTCCCTTTTGGAGAGGAATGTTTTCCCACAGGGTTTTTCTCCTTTTCTCCGTTTGTGAGAGATTTCTTTTTTTTGCATTGTAAATGGGTACCTAACATGGTTGTGTAGTCGAGACCCATATTGCATTTTGATTTTGCATAATAATCTCCCTAAGTTGCACTTAAGGGGGGGTGTTAGGGTAAATAGGAGTTACCTGCTTAAGTTTACTTAGGCATAATAGTGCATTTAATTATCTAGGTGGGTTTTTCCCATTTCGAGTAGTTTTCTCATCTGTCACATATTTCTTTCGTTTAGAAGGCATTATTGCACATTATGTAAAATATCTCATCTCATTTTTTTCATCTCTAGTGAAATAGCCTTGTGTTGCTTCTGTCGTCTGTGAAGATCTATTTGCAAGTTGTGATCCTAGGCTTGGTGGTTGACACCAACAACATATACCATAAAGATTCAATCAATTTTACTCATTCATATAAAATAGAAGATATATCTATACTTCTATTCATATCATATATTATTTGTATATTATGTAATTATTACTACAAGCATAGTTTTATACATCACATATACTTGGGTAAATTTTCCTACTCATATATCTTTCTACCCATCTCACCTCTATATCTATTTCATCATTGTGAATAATATGTGTACATGAATATATAGAGAGAGACATGTCTCTCACCCTTGAGATATCTCTTGGGCATGCTTTTAATGTCAAAATTTACAAACCCTACAATTTTGAAACTATAATTAGTGAACAATTCTATAAAAAAATTAGGGATCATTTTGGTCTAGTTGTAGTCTTTTCCTTCGCTAGATTACCAAATTTATATGTCACATTTTGGTAATTTTTTCTAACCAAGAATCACATGTTGAATTTTGGAATATTTTTGTAGGATGTGAGAATGATGCATGGATGCTAGCATGGTGTGCTAACATCCCATGATTTTTCAAAAACTTAACATTAGTTTTCTTCCCAACTTCTTGTTGTCAACTACTACAATTCTCATGTTTCCAAAAAAATACATTTTGTATTTGAATCCAACCATTTAGCTTCTAATGGAACCCCTCTTAAAAACCTCTCTTTGGTTTTCTTCTTCTCCAATAATAAAATATCTCAATTTGGCTCTATTCTTCTTCTCTCTCGGATGCACTCTACTAATTAGATCTCTATTTCTAAAACTTTCTCAAGAGGGGATACTAATATATTTTTTTGATAACTCCATGTGATCACTTCTCTCTTCTACACCAAGGTGGTAAAATTATTTCAATAATTTATTATTATTGTTTGAGTAATATTGTAGCTCTTCTTTATCATTTCCTTCTATATTTATATTAGAAAATCTCTTGGTGACCATCACAACCCTTTATCTAATCTCACACACATAATAGTTTGTCAATCCTTATAGACCTGAGATTTGATATTTATAGTTATATTTTTATTTATTTCTCTTAGTCCTAGACACACATAGGCTAAGTGCGCAGACTCTCCAATACTTCTTTGACTACACGTGGAGCTTGAAATACCAAAATTAGTGGATTGACCATTCTTGGAAAGTTCTCATAAGAAGTCCCAACCATTTTTCTTGCTCCAATTATGGGTTTCTTGAGGATCATATTGCACAATTATTTGTATCCTTTTATCTCCCTCTCTCTCTTGTCATTCCTATTTTTTATTTCAAAATACATAGAAAAATAATTTTCAATAATTTGTATTTTATTTCTATCTTGGGGTTTGTTGCTATTGTTGTTTTCCTTGTTCTCTATTCTATACAAAAATAAAAATTTAGAGATATTTAAATTTTTATTTTTCTAGATGTCACCTCCTCCGATGTCAGCACTGCCCGACGGTGAACAAGGATGGCCAATGGGAGGTAAATGACGTCGACAAGCACATGACTGATAGCAGATGGAATGTGGGGCCTAGTGATGAGGATGATGTGACCAAGGGTTGCAACGGCGGCTAGGACGGGGAATAGACGGATGTGATGGCCAAGTCAAATGGGTCGACCAAATGTACTCGCCTGCAAAGAAATGAATGCTCCACAAACAAGAAAATGGGGCCGACAAAATTATAGGTGATACATATTTAATGTTTTCAGATTTTAACAATTAAAATCTGAAAAAAATTACGCTAATATTAAAAAAATGAAACCCACATTTTATATTTAACTGCCAAAAAAATGACTCTGACAATTAAAACAATGTCTGTAGATTTTAATATTCAAACCTTATAATATTCGTCCAGGAGATATTATGTCCTCTAATATATTAAATCAAACCCCACAATATTTATGCCGACATGAATTAAAAATAGATTCGCTCCAATATATTTATATTTTTTTTGCCAAACTATTGAAATGAGCCCTGATTTTTTGAAACAAAAGCTTGTTGATATAAAAAAAATTGCCACAAGGTGCAATAATAGGGAGATGATTTTTTTTACTACAGATTGTACGGATTGTACAATATGAATTTATAAACCCTAAGAAAATACCTCTAATGGCTCCCGGTTGAAATATCTGATTTTGATGAATGAACAGGTGATCCTAGGGTTTTGAGGCCTTTTGAACACAATGGTGAGCTCAAATTGGACTCAATTTGCTCCAAAAATCAACTTGGTCCTTGAGTGGAGCCAACTAGCTTATAAAGAAAACCTTCAAGCCTACAATGAATCTCTCTAGCCCAACTTTTTGATCTTGGGATGAATCTTCAATGGACAAGTTTTGATACCATGTAGGAATTATGAATGCACAATCATCCAATGAAGTTGTAGCCTCCAAAGGATCTTTTCCAAGAAGAAATTCACCCACACAAAAGTGTTACAACTTAGGCATGCAAATTGAGATTATTCGATTGATCTGGAATGATTTACAAATGTATATATGCCTTGTATATATAGGCAAGAGTGAAATGAGTATGAGATAGGATGATGACATGTGTCTTGATCTAACATGTGAACCCTAACTAATTACCTATAATGATGTGTAGATATGATAAGGTTTCTAGAAAAGATAACCCATCTTCTAGAAGGAATCTTTTATCCTAGATACATGTGAAGGGGGATGACCCCATCATAACTAATTGCCTAGTAAATACAACCTAAGAATTAATTAAATTATGCCTAAGTAAACTTATGCTAGTGTAATTAAATATTAATTACACCAACATAAGATGCACTCTGTCAAATGGGTATGGTGTTGTTTGGAAAAAGCTAATGGGGGTTTGGGCATTAAGGACCTAAAAAAACATGGTGTGGTGCTTGTAGCAAAGTGGGTTATCAAGGCTCTAGATGGGAATGAACCTTGGAAGGGGCTAATAAGGAATAACATCTCACAAGTTGTCCCCAAATTGGAAAAATCGTGATCTCCTCATCACCAAGTACCCAATAATACCTCTAGGATCATTGGTTTTCAAAAGTATTTGGAAAGCTTGGGAAGCTATAAGGGGTAACTTTACTAGCCCTCTCCTAACTGATCCTAATAGCAACCTGGTTCACCCAAGTAGGTCCATTTGGTGGAACTTAGAACATAATGGGAAGCCTCTAACATTGTTGCAAGGCTACTCAACTAAAAAATAGAACTGAATTGGCATTAAAACTTTCTGCAATATTATCAAGGATGGATCTTTGGTTGGTTGGGATCATTTGAGAGAGGAATATGGATTACCTTCTTCTAACTTTAGAACCTACTCTATTTTAAAAGAAGCTTGTAATTATTGGCTTCCAAATCTCCAAATAAAAAAAGGAAAGATGAATCAATTGACATCTGATGGAAAGGTACTCTCCCTTTATAGGAGGTCAAAACTAAAACTATTTATAAAGAAATTCTTTCCTCTTACACTCCCACTGAGTATCTTAACAAGGCATGGAGGACTAACCTTGAAGATAAATACTGGCAAAAAGTATTCTCTTATATGTGGCATAATGGGATAGATGTAAAAAAAACTTGTTTTAGATGGCTTGTATAATTGCAAAAGGTTACTTTTAAATTGAAAAATACTGATGTAGATATCTGTGAAATTTACAGAGAACCTGAAACTATTTATCATATATTCTTTGATTGTTTTTATGCTAATGAAATTTGGAATGTGTTATGGAATGATCATGATACTTAGGATCCAAATAGGAAAATCAATTGGAAAGAGATTCTAATGGGTTTTGATATTAAATTGAGTAAAGAATTACATTTATTTTGGTCTATTCTTACAACTAAAATCTCATGGGTCATATGGAAGGCAAGAAATTCAACAAATATAGTGGGGTTCAGAGGAATCTTACTAAGTCAAATAAAAGACACACTTTTCAATGTTGCATTGCAGGTTGTGGCAACCATGGAGGTAGCAGAAAGAAAGTTCCTAAAGTCACTCAAAGATGGTATAGTGCTCATCCACCTAAAGGAAGTCATGTACGAGCATTCATGGCAGCAAGGGAAACCCAATCTGGCTATATTTATGCAAGCATTAGAGACTATTAAAGAAGAGTTCAAACAACAAATCAAAAAAGGGAAAAGTGTCAAAGAAGACAAAGGACCTTAATTGTTCACCAATTCCAACTATGAGGTTGAAAGAATTGTTTTCTAATGAAGAGCTAGAAGCCATCAATACCTTGGTTAATTGGGACTCTTTGGATGATAATTGTAGTGAGAGTAGGAATTTAGGGAATGAAAGTTAATGTGGACACAATCCAAGCCTTTTTGTAATATTCCTTTTGATGTTGTTCACAAGCTTATAACCTATATATGTAAAGTCCAACACATGTTTTTTGCTCTATATAGCTGATAGTATAGGGTTTGATAACATATGAACTTCTATAGTTTATATAGCTAACAAATGCTATAGAAAGATGTAATTTCACTATACTGAGCTTAACACTAAAGGAAGGAAAGAGCCAGATAAACTAATACAAAGAAATAATGAAGGGTAAGAGGGAGAGAGATAATATTTTAATTGTGTATATTTTTCATTGACATTTTAAATTGCATTCAATGATCGGCAATAAAAAGGAGGGAATATGATCAGAAGAATATACATAATTAAATGTAAAGGGTTTCGGGGCCCCTTCAAAACCTATTTTTCCTTATAAAAACATGCATAATTAAAAATAAAAACTATCATACATCTAACTTAATATTACCGTATTTTGTAAATTTTTTGTGTATTGCATAAAAAATTGAGCAAATGCGAATTAAAATTTTCTTATATTGAATTTGCAATGTACTAACTGGCTCTATTGAATGCAAAATTTCAAAAGACAATTTTGAAATTTATGTAAAATTTCATTGACTCTTTCAACATTCACTAACTGTAGGCTCCATGGTCCATGGTCCATGAGTCCAAAGTCCATTTGTCACACCCATCATGAACACACCACATAAAAAACAAATTTAAAAGAATTAATTAAGTTCACTAATAGCTAGGCTTAATATAAATGGACTTTAATTAATTCTTTAAAGAAATTGTGTTGTGTTCATGATGGGCATAACATCTAGTATTAGAGCCTAGGTTTTCCAACACTAGGGACTCTATGAATCAATTAGGTCTTGGATGGTGGCGTGCAATTAATCATGTGATAATTAATTGAAGACCAAAAAAACTAATGATTAATTTGATGAATATACATTCTTTTAAACTTAATTTTAAAGTACATACCTACCTTTGTGAGGGGTCTTGCAAATGTTTGTAAGGCAAAGAATAACTATGATAGAAGATTCAATTGAGGGTTCTATTTATGATGCCTAGTCGGATTGGCCATGAATGGCCATGACACCATCAAAGAGTCCAAAGTTAATGTCTAAGGTTCTATGATCCAAGTTCCTAACTGTAGGCTTCAAATTTTAAGATCACCTATTTAGAGCTTAAGGTTTGGTTCCAAGTAACATCTAGGTCCTTGTTCTACATTCTAGAGTCTAAGTTTCAAGGCTTGAGATCCATTGACCAAGGTCAAGTGATTTAGGGGTCTTGGGGTCCAAAGTCAAGGATCCAGGGTTAAAGATACAAAGTTTGGGGTCTATGATTCAACGACTAGGTCCCAACGATCCAATGTACATAGTCTAGTGTCAAGGGTCAAATATTCAAGGTATAGGGTCTAGGATTGATGTGATAGTGTCATTTTTTGTCTAGCATCTACAATCCACAAGTTTAGGGTGTAGGTTCTACAATATAGAAGCATACATCCCAAAGCATGGGTTCAAGGGTTCATAATATAGGGAGAATCTTTCTTAGTCTAGGGTCTATATTCCACAACTCTAGGGTTCCCAATCTAAGAGTTTAGGGTAAATGGTAAATGTTTCTTGATCAAGGTCAATTGTCCATAAGCCTAAGGTCTAAGTACGTATAAGATCTAAATTGTGAGATTTTTGGGCTCCAAGTTTTATAGTCATGTGTCAAGAGCATAAAGTACAAGTTCTACATGTTATAATGTGTAGTGTCTTATGTCAACAGGTTTATGGGTCTAGTATTAAGGATAAAGGATCCAAGACCCAAAACTAATAGTCTATGGACCATGATCTATTGTCCAAAAGGAGCAAAAGAAAAGAAAGAAAGAAAAATAAAATCAAAGAAAATATAAGAGGGAATTATAGATAGCAATTGAGTGTGATTGAAATGAAGCATTCTTAAGTGATAATAGAGAGAAGAAAATAAAATCAGAAAGAAAACAAGATGGTAGAAAAATGAGAAAGAGAGAGAGAGAGATAGAATGAAAATAAAAATAATGAAACTAATAGGAAGAGAGGTATGAAAAAAATTAGAAGAGAAAACTCCAAATTCTAAGGTTGGGCAGTATAGTGTTTTGAAATAAAAATTTCTTGGTCAAGGTGAATAGCCCACCATTTCAATGTCTATAGGTCCAAATTTTATGTTTTGGGTCTAGGATCTCCATTTTAAGATCTTGAGGGTTAAGGTTCTAGGTTTGTGTTCCCAAAGCATAAGGTCCAACTTCTAGGATTTATGATGTAACATGCATACTCTATATTTTATTAGCTAAATTCTATAGACTAAGATATATTCCCACAATTGATGTCTCTAGGGATCTTGTATCAAATGTCAAAAAGATCAAAGATACAAACTCCAACATCCAAAGTCTAGTGTCCATGATCCATGGTCCAATAAGAAAGGAATAAAAAATGATAACTTAGAAAAATAAGGGAAAATTATATAGAGAAACAAAGATAGTCATGGTGAGGGATTAAAAATAAATACACTTAAAGAATAAGAGAGAAGAAAAGAAAAATAAGCAGTAAATAACATAGAAGAAAAACAAGAAAAAGAGAGACAAAAAAACAAAAGGGACAAAATATGAAGAGAGAAATAAAAAAACATGGAAAGGGAAAAGGCATATAAAAAGATAAAAGGAGAACAAATGAAATATATAAAAATGAGATAAATAATGGAAAAATAAAGAAAAAATATATAAAAAAATGAAAGAAGAAATAAAATAGTAAAAATAAAAAAAGAGGAACTGTAAAAACACATGAAAAAAGATATAGACCATTTAGGTGTAAAAATAAAGAAAAAGAAATGAGAGACAAAAAAAAAACAAAAAAAGAAAAAGATAAAATAGAAAGAAAGAGAGAAAATATGAAGAAAAGGATAAATAAAAGAAAGATCTGAATGAAAATAAGACAACTAAAGAAGGAAGAAAAGAAAAGAAAAGAGAGGAAATGGACTGGAATGGAGGAAACTTAAAGGAAAGAAAAGGAATGGAATAAATAAAGAAAGAAGAAAGAATGGAACAAAAGGAAAACATTAAGAAAAGAAAGAGGACAGAGAAAGAGGCAATGAAAGAAATAACAGAAAATTATTTAAAACCAATCGATGATGGATTACAGATAGAAACAAAAAGGTAATTAACCTTATGAAAATAAATCAAAGGCATAAAGAAAGATAAAGAAGGAAAGAAGATTATTAAACTAAAAGATAAAATAAACGCCTAATACAAAAATAAAAAGTTAGAAACAAAAACAAAAACATAAACAAAAAAATAAAAAAAAATAAAAAAAGAAATAGAAAAATACGAGGAAGAGAAAAAGAGAGATAAAAAAAGACTAGATAGAAAATAAGTCTAAGAGAGGAGAGATAAAAGGAATGAAAGCTAATTTTAATAAAGCGAAATAAAATTTAGAAGCAAACCCAAAAACAAACTATAAAAAAAAAAGGATATGTAAGAGAAAATAGTGAAAGAAAAAATAAAGATAGATGAAGAAAGAGATAATGAGAGATATAGATGAAAAAAAAGATATATAAATAGAAAGAGAAACACAATAGATAAACAAAGTATGAAAGTGAGATAAGAAAAAAAGAAAGACAATTTATTGTTATTTTGGATTATTCTTTGATTTCCTCGGTTCTAACTGAACTCTCAGTTTCGATGTTCTTTTCCTTAGGGACATAGCATTGAGTCAATAGTTGGCTTCCTTACACAATGGATGTCCACATGGTCATGGCCTTTATAATGCACATAAAAGAATTTATTTTCCTTAATCTCCAACCTTTCAATCAAATCCTTGGTTGATATGGAAATGGTGATTTGGTTTAGCATTTTGTGAACCAAGACCACTTTTATGAGGGAATAAAACAAATAAACGAAAAAAGAGAGATAAAAAATAGATGGAGAGAACAAAACAAATAGATAGTGAGTGAGCAAGCAAACAAGAGAGAATAAAGAGAAATAAATTCAGAAAAAATATAAAAATGTGAAAATATAGAAATGAGCAAGGAAGATAGATAGACCAAGAGAGATAATTGAGGATGAGAAAAATATATAACAAAAAAAAATAGAAAGGCATTTGGGGAGAAAATAAAGAAATAATTTTGATTGGTGAAGCCACGATTTCTAGATTTCAATCCTATGACAAATAATTTTTTGGTTTTACCTATTTTGGTTCATTCTTTTCCATCCCTCATTAGTTTTGGGTTGATTCCATAATAGACCTCTCTTCCCCTTTGTAATAGTGTTATGCAAATATCATGAAGGAGAATAGAAATTCTTCTAAGACACCTTGATCCAAAGGGAAAAGGAGAAGGGTACTATGTTACTCAATGTGAATGGATTGTTGGTGTATTAATCAATAGGTACACTAAAATCACATTATGTTTTTTTTGTAAATTGGCCTCTAATTAATCAAAATCTTACAATCAAAACCTCTTTTAAAGATGATAAAAAAAATGCACTTTTTTTTTTTAATGTTGACTTTATGCACTTCTCTTCTTTTTTATGTTGAATCAAGGGTATTCCTATGACCCAGCCCAACACATAACCTGCCTTACCTTGGTTTTACATTTTTCCAAGTTGGGGTCAGGAAGGGGTGTCACATTGGGGCAAGACTAGTCCTCTAGGCATGTATATAACAATTTACAAGTGATCTTACATTATGACGATAAATAAATATGGACTTCTCTTTCTTCTTCTTTTTGTTGATTCAAGGGTATCCTCACAACCTAGCCCAATGTCTAACCCACCTTACCTTGGTCTTACATTTTACCAAGTTGGGGTTAGGAAGGGGTGTCATGTTGGAGCGAAACAAGTCCTTTGAGGATGTATACAACAAGTCACAAGGGGTCTTACATTTTGACGATAAAAAGGTATGGACTTATCTTTCTTCTTATTTTTTCTATTGACTCAGGGGTATCCCTGCAAGCCAGCCCAACACCCAACCTGCCTTACCTTGGTCTTACATTTTGCCAAGTTGGGGTCGAAAAAGGGTGTCACACTAGGGCAAAAATAATCCCCTAGGGATGTATATAACAACCTATAAGGGATCTTACATTATGATGATAAAATGGTATGGGCTTCTCTTTCTTCTTCTTTTTGTTGACTCAGGGATATCCTCACAACCTAGCCCAACGCTCAACCCACCTTACCTTGGTCTTACATTTTGCCAAGTTGGGGTCAGGAAAGATTGTCATGCTGGGGCGAGACAAGTCCCTTGGGGATGTATAGAAAAAATCACAAGGGGTCTTACATTATGACGATAAAAAGGTATGAATTTCTCTTTCTTATTTTTTCTATTGACTCAGGGGTATCCCCGCAACCCAGCCAAACACCCAACCCGCCTTACCTTGGTCTTACATTCTACCAAGTTGGGGTTGAGAAGGGATGTCGTGCTGGGGCGAGACTAGGCCCCTGGGGATGTATACAACAACCTACAAGAGATCTTACATTACGACAAGAAAAAGGTATGAACTTTTTTTTTTTACTCAAGGGTATCCTCACAATCTAGCCCAACGCCCAACTCACTTTACCTTGGTCTTACATTCTGCCAAGTTGGGGTCGGGAAAAGGTGTCATGCTAGGGTGAGACTAGTCCCTTGGGGATGTATACAACTTGTAAGGGGTCTTACATTTTAACGATAAAAAGGTATGGACTTCTCTTTCTTCTTATTTTTTCTATTGACTTAGGGGTATCCCCGCAACTTAGCCCAACGCCAACCCATCTTACCTTAGTCTTACATTCTGCCAAGTTGGGGTCAGAAAGGGGTGTCATGTTGGGACGAGGCTAGTCCCCTAGGGATGTATGCAACAACCCACAAGCTACGTGCATCAGGTAAATCCGAACCTTGAAGTCAAACCTAAGACCATAGGGAGTATACCCACAACTTAAGAAACATAGATTGTCAAATAAGAGAGAGAGAGAGAGAGATAGAGAGAGAGAGAGAGAATCATGTAAAGATGAAGAATTACATGGTGAAAGTAATTAAAAAATGAGCTGAAGAGAAATAAAAAGGTGGTAAAAAAAAAGACAATTTTAAAGAGAAAGAAAGAGACAAATAAAAGTAAATCGAGAAAAATATAGATTAAAAGAAAACATAAATAAAAA
>VDFB02110892.1:0-29008 GCA_007258455.2 Sequoia sempervirens
CTCATGCTCTTTTTTCAATTCAGTTTCTTCCCAAACCTACAAATCATAGAGTAATAAATGGTAAGCCTTGAAATCATGGAACAAAAAACTTCAAGAGACAAAGCAAGCATACAACATTAAAATTGTGACTTGCAATAGTAAGAGAAAAGAAGTAGTAGGTAGTTTGATATACAATCAGAAAAGGGAATTTTATGAGGCTGCCTTAAGGAAGCAATTTAAAAATTAAATTAAATCATGCTTCAAATTCCATTTAAATGTTCAGTTGTACAGTAGATGTCATCCTACTTTTTTTGAGAACTCTTACTGAATTACCAAAAATAGGAGTTCCCAAATGACACCAATAGATATTATAAATAGAAAACAAACAACAATATTTTCATATAAAAACAACAAGAGCTGATTCATAGGCCCTATGAAAATCTCTAACTTTTTGGCTCCCCTTCGATACTTTTCTGCATACTTATAGATTACATCTCCATGATTAATATGGACTAGAAGGGTTGAAATGGAACACGTTAATCTTTTCCATTTATTGGGCAATAAAGAGTTTGAAGTGACTGAAAGAATCAAATGTAGCTCTTTACTCTAGATGCTTTATTATCATTCAGTTATTAATATATCCAGATATAAACCATGATGACTTAAATCATAACTAGAAGAAATCTCATGAAAAATGCAAGAAGAGATCAGTGATTAGATGAATCATGGAAATGAAACCAACTCCATAAGCCACAAAGAACAAAATATGCAATGCAAATGAGAATATAGGCCTTCAAAGGAGTTTTCATGGATAAAGAATTATCCTCCCTTAGATCTCTTGTGAGAATGCCTGAAAGCTCTTCAATTATCCAGAATATCCACATGCTATGAGCTCTGATACAAATATTGTGCATAGTTCTTCTCAGTTTATTCAATTTAGTGCTATTATTTTTATCCTATGATTTAGGCTTCAAACCAACCCCTCTCATTAGTATTTGTCTTCCAAAACTGTCTAGAAGAGGGTAACCAAAATCAGTACTGGAATATTTGAAAGTCGAAGATCCTTTCCTTGAAACTGAAGCTTTGTTCTCGAAAAACTAGAGCTGAGACGAGCCAAGAACTAGTGGAAGGGAAGTTGAATGAAAACTAAGAGCAACTAAAAGCCTTCCTAAGAAAAGTGCCCTTTCCACTATAACTGTCAGTTCTAGTGTCTCCTTGTTCATTTTTTTGGCATCTCCTCATTTTTTATTTCTTGATAGAGATCTTCTGAAAGATGTGCAAGATGTTCTTCAATCTCAACACTCAATGTTGAGATAAAATGGAAGCATTGCTCTTGCAAATAAGGTGCTAAATCATTTATCCTTGAAGGAGATTTATGTGCATGAAGAAAACTTAGGATGTCTTCTAGAATATTCTTGGAACCCTCATCTATGGTATCTTTTATTTAACTAACCTTACTTCCAAAATAAGTGTTAAGGCGACCAAACCAGTCTTCATCATTTGTCATCATAAATCTAAAACTCAACCCAAGTAAATTGACACTTTTTTAGGTCCCCTCTCCTGACAAGTAACCCTCACTAGTAGTTATTTTGTGCAAATGGGTTTCAACATCTTTGTAACTTGCCAGAGATGTAACTATGGCTTCAAGGAATTTACCAACATTAACTCTCTCATGCAGATCTACAAAACCATCGGCTATTATTTGTTTCATCTGGGTATCTGGTCAAACATCCTTCGTCTCAATGTTTCTCTATCAATGTCTCATTCTTTGCAAGTTCCTTGCCACCTTTCATAAGATAAAGAAAATACTTTCCCCCAAGCCTATCTGTAGAGAGAATATCATCTGCACATGTCTTAAGCCACACTAAGCAAGACTTTGATATAAATTCACTCAGCAAAATCATCATGGTAGCTTGTAGCTTCTCTTTATGAGATTTCCACAACTGCACCTCATTATCTAGGTTTGGAATCCCACCAAACAATTGTGATCCAGGTGGCACTGCCAACACAGTCTTATAAAAAAGAGGAAAATTGTTTAGAACCTCCAAGAAGAGTTCCCCAGCCTGACATAGCATTACCTGTATGACTCTTACCATGTTATAGAAAATGGAACTGACTACCCCCACCTTATCGGTCTATCGGTCGAACATGTCTTCTAGTTCCAGCGATGCGTCGATGGTTCTGTTTTTCCTCGGTGTGAGGATCTTCTATCGGCAGGACGAGGTCTCCTATTCCCGTGATGGTCTAATGGGGATGTCATCGATGGAGTTTGTGCCTGTAACCAAGACTTGCATGGTGGTTGCAACGGTGGGGCGATGTTGTTGGCACTCATGATCTAAGTCAACACCAACAAAACCAAGGTTTTGGTCTTCTTGTGTTGAAAGGATAAGTAGATAAGCTTCATATTTAGTTGAACCCACTTGAGATAGTCTTTGAAAAAAAAATTGTGGGGCTTGATTTCACTAACAAATGGAAAATAAAGATGCTCATAGCTCAATTGAGGACCAAATCATACCAACTGAGATGTGAGACGGATGTTGAAAACCAATCTAACTGATCTTTTTGTGGCTCTGTGTAGCCTTGTTAAACTTGCTAGATAATTCAGCCAAGAATGATTCAATAGGATTTGGTTTTTTTGTGAGGAGTTCTAGAAACAAAATAATCTTCCACTATAATCAAATTTTACATAAACTTTATCTAGTACAATGTGCACCCACCTGTTATGTGGTTGGCTAAATCCTTTTCCAAAGCATTGGTTCCTTGCCCCCATTTGATTTTTAATTCTTTGCTACCTTGGTTGAGTTCTTGAGTTGCATTAATGGAAAATTGGTTCATAAAATTGATGTGAAGGCCAAGAACTTTTCCTCTGCCTTCACCTTTCTATTATATTCTTTCATTGACTTGTTATAGGAGGTTATATTTCATTTAAGTGATTTGATCTTGTTTGTTTTATGATTGGATAATGGTCCTATAATCTTGGTAGACTGGCATGGTGGGTTCAATATCCATATATTGATCTGCCAAAAAGGTCTTTATTGTTAGCATGGGCATCTCCAATATGGAGCCTGATAGCAATCAGGAGCACCATTCAACCTCACTTAGACAAATTTCACAAAAAATAGGCTTCAACCTCTCAATTCCTTCAATCCTCAAGCACTATAGACAAGATATAAAACCATTTTTAGATACCCTTTAATGACTTCTAAAACATATCCCAAATTCACCATAGGTTGTTTTGGAACAACCTGCAAATTGCAATTAAACCTACAAATTGCATTTGCTTTAAAGTTTCTAAAGCCTTTTCAACAGATCTAATTTGTGTATATCCTACAATTATTGTAGTCTATGAGACCACATTTCTTTGAGGCATTTTGTCGAACACTTCAAGTGTCTTGTCTATGATCCCACATTTAGCATACATGTTGGTGTAGGAGCACCTAAGCTTCCATTTTCAAATTTGAAGGCCATTGCATCTTAGTAGGTCATTTTAGCATTTGAGGAGGTCATTTTATGTTAATTAGGTCTTGTGAGACCATTCACTATGAATTAGGATGATTTTAGAGTCAATTGGGTAAAAGAGACAAAGTTGCAAAAAAGTTGTAAAATTGCAAACTATCAAAAGTTGTTGCAGGTCATTTTTGTCAAGTTTTGCAGAATTGCTAAATATAGTGCAACATGACAAATTTTGCATGTCTAAGGAAAATAGATGCTCCTCCATTGAATCAATGACTTCTAACTGTTGGGAAACATAGAACAGCTTGTTAGTTCTCAAAAACGCTGGTTGAAAAACCACAAGAGGTTGCCAAGCTCTTGGTACGTTTTAGGCTAACGAACAAGGCCAAATGATGTACTTGAACCTTCTTCTCTTTAGGCTTTGCCAAACCTAGGTGGGTGTACCTATGCAAATGGAGCAGACTTAGACTATTTGTTTCCTACTTGAACAATCTATCCACAATGGCAATTGAGAGTGGAGAGATGTAATCCTAATTTGGTATAAATTGTATAAGCAATATCAAGGTAAAATTTAATATGTTCAGTTAACAGATGTGAGGTTTTGAATTTTTTTTTGATAAAACTAAATGATGAAATGGATAAGACCAGTGCCTTGTTGGGTAAATGGATTCAAATGAAGATCTAGAATTTATAACTTATATTGGCTATAACTCAAACTATTTGGCACACTTATGTTGGTTTATATCTTGTATAAATGTGTAGGAAAGTGATTGACAAACTCTACTTATGGATCCAAATGACACGACCAGGTTACTTATGATTTATCAAAAGGATTTTAATCTTTACTTGAAAGAACCAATTGTATAGATCATACAGAAACAACAGATAATATCAAACTGGAGACAAAATGGCAATCCTAATTATATGGTTCTTCTTATTGATCCAAATAACACTTCTAGATTACTGTGATTGACTAAAAGGATTTTAATTCTTTTGGAGAAACCAATTAATCATATCACACAAGAACAAAAAATGTGCATTGATAAATTGAATACATACTTGATATACTAATTTAAATAATAAGGAAATATCAAACTAGAGACAACCAGATAATTGAATATTTTCAACAAACAATTGATACCAATATAAAGCCACAGAATCATAGATCTTTCATTGATTTCCTCAAAATTATATCTACAACATAATATTTTGAAATGGAAACATTATGGAAGCTTTTTTTTGTCTATCTATCCCTATTTGCCTACTATCGTCTCCTATATCCTCCTTTTGGTCTTGGTCTCTCTTATATACATGAGAGGCAACAAGCTTCAAACCAAAAGACATGACTCTTGATAACAAAACATGATTTTGAACTTAATTTAAGAAACTAATACAATCATAAACATGTGTACCAATCCATTAATCTCTAAGTAAAATCTCATGGTCATCTAAGACCTGTTCAAATCTTTTGCTGTATGATAGGGTCCACATCATTACCACTGACTGATTCTGACTGTTGCTCAGTTGTGCCTAGATTATCCACTACCCAATTTATAAACAGACTAAAAGCTGAGAGGTGATCAATGTACCCCTGTTTTGTATGAGTGTCGACATTGGATATGACCTCCTTCATATCATACTCTATGTGCATGGATTTCTCAATTTGTTTATGAGTATTCTGCAAGAGACCATATCCTCATCGTTGATCTCCTGCAATGCAATTGTTAGAAACTCTAAAAATTCTACTTTCCAATCATCCCTTTCTCGAAGACTCTCTGCATCATCATGGAGTGCAGTAACCAAATTAAAACAACCGAGGTCTTCTTTGAGTCTCTGTTGATATTGGTTGTGGGATCTCACCAAGTCATTATATCTTTGCAGTGTTTGGTCTTTCAGGATCTATTTACCTAGAAGTTCCTTCTATTTATCAATCATTCTTCCTTGTAATCAAACATTCTCCTCTAGTGCTAATTGTATTTGCTTAAATACACCCCAATAATTATCATCTTGCTTTATCAACTTATTGAACCTCTCTTTGATTATCTTGGACATAGTATTGTACTTAATGATTTTCACCTCCTTTTCCAGTGTTTTACACTTTTCTTGGGCTTTCAAATGGGAATTTTTCCAATAGGCTACATTAGGTAATGCATATAATATTCTCTTATCCTTTTCAATCCATGGAGCATACAATTCTGGAGCAGAAGAGGAAGATGACTTCTCCATTTGATGTGATAACTACTTTTTCAATTTGTCATTCTCTTTGACCAATTTTTCAATTTGTGCTCTAGTGAATTTTGCCACATTGACATTCAGCTCTGCAGTTTCTAAGGGATTAGTGTCCCCATCTCTTTTGACCAAAAGGTGTCCAAATACTTGATTAGGATTGTCAATCACTATCGGCCTCTTCTCATGAGGGTATAGTGACCAAATAAGCAAGGCATCCTCATCTGGATTGTATCCAAACCTTGAATATATCTTATCACTAGCTTCCTCTAATAAGTTCATTGTTGTATCCCCTCTTTTTTTGAAACTATCAAACACAATTGATGAGCTCATGTCCCATCCTAGTAGAAGTAGTACCCCAGCCTCTTGAAGTAATTCTCTACCTCTTTCAAGAGTGATGGATTGCATTTCCTTGTCAACTTCCTTTTCAAGAGTAATGTCTTGCTCCTTTTGTATTATTTTCTCCCCCTTATATTCATAGAAAAATGATTTGAACTTAGGAGTTTTAACAAAATCATTATAAAAAATGAATTCATGACCAACCTTGACCCTAATGTCATCAGATAACTCATTTGATGTTTCAAATTTTACAAGTTCATAAGGGGGCTCATATTGTGTAATCACAGGGGCCTTTATTTGCTCCACTGGTTGCTCCTCTCCATCACTCTCCTCATCACTTCCTATTCACTATTGTTAATGGAGAAACATACATTAGGGGTGGGTTGTGGGGGTATGTGATCCAAAGGCTCCACATCCTCAGCTTGCATTCCTATGTAACTCATATGAGATGTATCAAAAATGTATGAGGGTACATCTTTTATTATTTCATTCATATGAGCAATAAGCTGCTCAATCCTAGCCAAGGGATTTTGTATATCAGAAAATGCTTCTCTATATGATGGGACATTCTTTATCTTCCATTCCTATGCAAGCACAACTTTATTATATGAATCCATTCTCTCACCAGTGGAAGCTTCATCTCAGTTCCTGATCACATCATCAAAAGAAAACCAATGCTCATACCCTGACAAATTCTGAGTTAATCTTGCTTGATGAATAAATCCCTTTGCATCAAATTTCTTTCTTTCATACCCAAGAGGAAGGTTGTAATGAGCTAATTTAGCATCAATTTCTTCATATCCTTCAATGGCACATACTGTGCAATCTCCAAAACAAAGAGTGCTAGGAAAGAGTGATTGTTTATTATGACTCTTGAGATGTTTAGTATCGGACCTTGCTAATTGTCGTACTATTTCCAAATAAGCAACTCTATTAGGAACCACTCGAGGTAGCAAATATGGAACCCCTTCAAATCCATAAACCTTTATTACTGTGCAATCGGAGAAGGCATACCAGTCTCCCCAATTATGGTTCACCTTGCCTCTTGGGTTGTTTTCCTTTGGTCTCAAAAATCTTTGCACCTTAGGGGGTAAATTGTGATCATATGAATAGCCTAGCAACTTCATTAGTGGTTTAACAAAATATTCTTCAAAATATAAATAGTGAGACCTCTCACATCGACTATCCCATAATGCAGTCCACATCTGTACAGGTTTAAAGTTTCCATCTTTATCTGTGTCTTTGATTCTTAATTCTTTACCCCACACATTTCTAGCATGTCCCTCATATAAAAGTAAATGCATTAACAAGGAATAGTGTTTGAAATCTATGAAATCATTGTTGTTTTTTATTCTTTCAAGCCTTTGATTTAGGGCATTCACCAAATAGTTTGCATAGTCGAATGACCTAGCATCTTTTCTTTGTATATCAACTGCTAGAACCATCCGTGCAATAGACATAAGTGGTGGAACCTCAATTCCCAAGACTTGACCAGCTGAGTAGTAGGTATATTGGAAGTATTCTTCAAACAAATCTATATGAAATGGAGGGTTTTCATTGCTCAAAAATTTTCTGAGTTGACCTTGCTCATTCTTAGGTCTATGCAAAGCTAGCTTCCATCTCTTGTAACTAGTATCCATGCAACATTATTTTGTCAAAAAGTCTCTAATGGTGAATGGAAAGTTCATGGGACCTTCTAACTGAAATACATTAGAGATCAGGTCTTGGGAGATAACAAGCATATCAGCCCCATTTGGTGATTGGATAGTTCTTTTCTTGGCATTATACCGACTAGCCAGAGCTTTCACCAATTCTACGTTGATGAACACATTTGGCACCACAAGTCTTCCTAAGTTTAGTCTCCATGGGTTACAGACTAGTTGAAATCTGAATTGTTTTATGTAGTGATACATAAAAAGCTCATAGCCCCGGTGTGGCATCCAAACATCCCTAAGACCTGTATGTTTATCTAACAATTTACTTGCTTGAACACTTCTTCTGGGTCTTGGCCCTGACCCCGAGCATTGATCTATCAAGTCTTGGTTTAAATTCCTTTTTTCAATTTTTTGTTTCTTTGCCTTAGGTTTTTCCACATTTTCTTCCATTGCAAACTCTGAAAAAATTCAACTTTCTAGCTAAGAGTGGAGTACTTACATGAATTTTTGCTTCTCTTGGCTTCACTGCATGAGAGCTCCGAGTTCTATCCTTTTCTATACGCCTTAAGTGGCCTTTCTAGTTCATAAAATTGTATGATTATTCTTGGGGTACGAATTCACCTATGTTAAACCATTAATATACCCATGAATTCAGTCTTATCATGAGAGAGCATTTATATTGAAATATCCTGATGATTCTTTATCCACATTAGCTAGTAATACAATCATTCCTTCGCTATATCACTATTGTAATGCCCCGCCAAGGATTCCATGAAAACAAAGTGTAAAGAACAAATTAACTAATTTTTTTTTTTAAAGTCGTTCAATTAAATAAATGTTTAAGGATTCCAAGATGACGTTACTTAAACATTATAATTAAGAACATCACACCATATTATTAAAGTCATAAAACATAAGTACAAATCACATTCATGTATGATCCACTTTCATAAACTTTATATAGTCAAGATATATACATATCCAGATTACATCAAGTGAGATTTTAGTAAATATCGATACATCATAATGTCGATACAATGAGTACTTTCATATGCATGAGGTAAATATACAAAGAAGATAATGATCTCCTCAAAACTAGCATCCACGTCTTTGAACACATTCAGTTTCCATCATCACGAACAAGAAAGTGACAGGAACTTGCTCCACAAACAATGTTATCCAAGTATAGCAATATCTGTAAGAGGACCTAATGGTGAATAATAGCATGGTTTCCTCCCAACTGCATGGTACCTGAAGGTCCACTCCCTCTGTGCTAGGAGATAATGACAGGTCCACAAAGTAGTCAAATAAACAACAAAGAATAGACATTACATAACATGGATGACAAACACATAATGACATGAAAGAATCAAAATTACATGATCACTAATAAACTCCCAGAGGCAACAACTATAACACAGGTGACTCTACATAAGAGACCACAAACATGCTTCAGGATAGAGTGTCATCACATAGTTGTTCTAGGTTACCCTAGTGAATCTTCCTAGACTACCGGCCCTCATCCAGAGTTACCTTGGTAGTATCTACCGATTCCCAGCCACTAGACAAAATCATGTGGAGTCGAATTACCTTTCAAGAAGACAAGGTAGATGACAAGCCATTCCAGGCCTTCTCAACCTACCCTTAATCTAAATGAGCATTAAGGCACTAGGTGAGGCATACATATTATCTAAATTAATGTTAAATACTACCCCACCCCTAATAGATTAGTTAGGTTTTCACTAGATTACAAAAACCCACGATAGGTTACCCTAGCAACCACTTACGATTCTAGCCCCTATCGCAAGCCACTCTTCCTATAAACATGATGCAACATCAAAATACCAAGGACTTCCAACATGAGTATACAACAACACCATAATAAAACATATCTCTTTCATGTCCCAATCATTGAACAATTCAAACACCTCAAAGGTGACAAATAATACTTGCATGGAAAAGTCCCAAAATAGACCAAGGTATTTAAAACATCAATAAATAACCATTAAAAGATCTTTTCTTTAAAAATAACACTCTAGCCTCTGGAAGCAAAAAGAACACATAACACGTGTTTCTTAACCATATTCTTCCAAAATAAAACTCAAAAGTACACTCTTAAACCAATACGTTATTATTCATCACATACAACCATCACAGTTTCATGATTTAAATAGACTAAACCATTTATTCAAAGAGTTTCCTAACACAAACAATATATTCTTCCACAAAATTTTTCCTTGACATCTATTCAATAATAAAAGAATAGTTCAAGGAAATAATTTAAACCCATATTCGTTTACAAATAAACAAACCTAATCTAAATATTTACATTCATTTAAAATTTAATAAACTAAAGTTGCTTCGAATAAACTCTTAATCTCTTTCACCAATTTAAAAGTTAACAACTTAAAATTAAACAATTTCTATGATTTTTCTTTATCAAGAGTAATATGAATTGACGGATTCAATTTTCGTAAAAACCATTATATAACAAATCAACCACAATTACTACCAAATATGAAATGAATTATAATATAGTTCATTTTATATAAGAGACTTTAATTGATAAATTGCATATATGTCTATCTACTATTGTGGCTGCACTCCACTTCAATTAACAACAAATTTATTTACTAAATGTGCATGCAAATTAGTTGGATAACTTAAAGATAAAGAGTATAAGTGGTGCATACCAGGAAATTAAACTACCAACTTACAGTTACAGATTCAGCGGCCCCATAAATGATAAAATATCGAGTAAAGTATAGATTAAGTAAAAGTCCAAACTGATGAATTCCATACTCTTTAGATGCTAAAATAGAGAGTCCTTAAGTAAACTATTCTCAACCATCGATTCAAAGAAACTAATTATCAAGACAAGGCTGAATTCTCTAGTTTAGGGGACAGCTTATAACAAAAATTATAGCCTAAAATATATGTATTGAAAAATTAAAGATTAAGGAGGAGATTTAGACCAACGGCCAGAATAGAAGTAGATTAATAAATTTTCCTGAGCACCAAGTAGATCCAAGGAAGAATCAATGTCAAACAAGGAGTTCAAAGTTAATCTTCAGTCAATACTAAAGATAGAAATCAATCGATCAAAAAGAATAAGGATGCAAAGATATATTCAATGACAACTATAGTTGACTAAACATTTTTCAATTCACAAGGTTGTTTATGCAATAAGGGATGTCGGATTTAAAGAGGAAGTAACGGCGCATTCTCCAATTGATAAGTTTGATTAATTCCTACCAATGATATTCAGCAAAGAAGGATGCACTGGTGATTCAGGAGAAACTTCAAATCACAATTCAACAAAGCCATTAAAGCTAGTAAATATGTGATTCAATAGGGACAACACCATTGATAAAATAATTGAATTTTAAATAGAGAATATCGATGTACACAACAGATCAGACTTATTGACATATAAATATTTCCTAAAGGTTTATGTTAAGGAAATTTCCTTAAGATCTAAGGATTCAAAACACATCAATTGTGCGGAATATATGATTAACCCCAACAGTCGATCTCTAGCACAGGAAGAATCTAAAAGACAGAGAGGGATGCGTTGGTAAAACAAGAGAAACTTTAGTTTACGGATACAACTAAGTCAATAAGGTTGGAAAACTCGTGAACCTATGATAGGGTGACACTCTCAATAAGAGAATTTCTCTATGATAGAAAATCAAAGAGACCACAATAATTAATGTAAATAATGGGCCGATTATACACCAAACTTCAAGTATTGCAATTCCTAAAATTGACCATATGTATCAATTCTCTACAGCCGTATCTACTAAAGCTTCGCTCTATTGAAACCAAATTTCATAGCTAACTTGGGACTAAGAATTACTATTTACATTGGTTGTCAATGTGTAATAAATTCTACATAATTAACAAAAGGATAGCTAACGAGCATGGTTCACACATAATGAATATCCTATAATATATTGTAGAATATAATTATATTCCATTAAATTTTATGTATCTTTTTTTTGTTATGTTTCTCTTTAAAATTTGAAAACTCTATTCTAATTATTTCTCTGTTGCATGTGTAGGTTTAGTGAAATAATTCTTTTTAGAGCAACAAAATTCAACATCATGTTCTCGAAATTTAACACAAGAATTTAAAACCAAAGAAGAAAACTTGTTTAAGCTGATAAGCTGAGCTGAAGCAAAGTTTGTAGCTCCTATCAATTATGCTCAAACACTAACTATTTGACGAAGAAATCCAAGACAATCCAACCCAATAATTCGCTTGCAATCAAAATATGAGATATAAACTTTTTTTTTCCATAGCAACGCCGCGCTAAAATTTCCTAAAAGCTACTGCCACAAAAATTCTTCCAGAAAATTCCCATGAATCAAAATTGCCACCCCCAAAAGCTTTCTAATGCATTTAATTAACTCTAATTCATAAAGTTTAACTAATTGTTAATCATGCATTCAAAATTGATCAACTAGTTCTAACTTAATCATTTAACTCCATATTACATTTTCAACTCCAATTCCAATTTCCATAACATGTTGAAGACTATCTCTTTTAAAAGATCTATCTTTCATGTAAATCCCATTTGCACAAGTAATTCAACAATTACATATAATTAAATACCTTTTCACAAAATTAACATTCACTTTTAATTAATTGACTTGTTTAATTTAAAATTAATAAATTAAACCATAAACATAAACATAAGCATTTAACTGGGGCCATAAATATATTAAATAAAATAATCATTTAACTAAAGTCATTGAATTCCCAAACAAAACAATACAGACTAGAATGACACAATAGAAACAAAACTAAACAAATAAGGGTGATGTATACTCATTCAATGAAGAACGTATGGCTTATATGAGGACTGCACTCATCTCCGATCAACATAATTTCATTGGATTAAAGGTACACTCTGCACTGAAAAGTGTGGAGCCGACACCGGTACATGTATCTACATGAAACATCATCATAAAACATATAAACATATAATGTAAAAACACACCGGAAGAAGAAATCGCAAATTGGTGAAAGGTGGTACTCACAAAACAGTAGTGCTACTGTCTTCTCTTCATCAAACCGACGGCATCAAATATCATAAACAACTATTTCTGTCATGATAACCACATAAAAACTCATAAGCAACATAATCCATATCGCATACATGTCTATCTCAATATCATCACACAAACAAAACCATAATCGTGATGTCAAATGTATCATCCACGAGTATAAAAAACAAATATAATGTCGAGTCATAATAGAAAATAAACAATATAGTATCTTTTAATCACCAAAGCATCTATCTATCAAACCAAATCCAGGAAATGTAGAGTGTCATAACCGAGGGACACTACAATTAGGACCTTGGTTTGTTTTCCACCGATGGCCACCTTCTCCACCGATAAGTGTTTTTCTTTCAGTCTATCGGTAAGACATCAAACAATGTTACCCTAATGCATCCTAGCTTCACCGATAAGTATTAGAATTTGATACCCCATGAGTATATTGGGCTATCGGGGGAGCTTCATCATTCATTCCACCGATGCATTAGAGCTGCGGTGATGTGATAATCTTTGTTGTTTCCATCAGCTCGTCGAGGAGACTACCTTGGAAGTTAGCGCAATGGAAGGATATTACATCGATGTAAGGATATGAATTGACCCTATTAGGCTATCGGTGGGGTGGTGATGGGAGTTCCACCAACAGAGTATTGTTAGCTCGATGGTATCAAATGACTTCAATGGATTTCATGAATGTGATTATTTGGGTATGCTAGTTACAAAAATGGATTTTTTACATGAACCTCAATAATTTGTCTACATCATGAAATTGAGTTTGGTGAGATTTTGTAAGGACTAGGAGATAAATGAATAGATGTTACTGCAAATATGTGGGATTTTTTTTTAGTCCTAGCATAGCTCTTTTGACATTTTTTTGTCTTATACTTATTGTGTGATGCATGATCTGTTATTTTTCTTTGTTATTTTGTGCATGCATGTGCCATGTGTAGGCTTAATAGTGGGTTATTGACCTCTCACATGAGCTAATATGCTGGTGATCTAGGTTTTCTAAATAAAAGTCCCCCGATAAAGTAAAGTCCCCTCGATAAAGTAAATTTCCCCCAATAGAATAATATGTAATAATATTTTGAGGGAGTATAATATTTCTTATAGGGATGTATTGTCTATGCATTGATGGATATTCATATCTTGTTTCAAAGCTCCCATTTTGGCACAAGTAAGGAGGATGTTGGCAATGGTTGTGGAATTTGGCTTTACACTTGCAAAATTGTATTTGCTTGAAATTTTTTAAAGTCTTTCCACCAAATTCATTTTGTGTATATCTATTGTAGATGTCCTTAAGCTATATGAAAAAGGTGTATATACAATTTGAGATCAATTGATAAGCTGAGACATGTAATGTTGATTCGATTTACATTTTACTTAAGATATAATTTCATTGCATTGTTGAATTTCACAGTTCAATAATTGGGATTCTCAATGATTTTGTATACCCAAAGTGTATGTGATAGAAAGAAATTAGGTAGTCATGTCGATTAGTTTGAAAATTTAAATTATCATGAGTCCATAAGTACATAGTGATAAGTTTTGACAAATAATATAATTTATTGTTGCATTTATCATGTAGAAACAAAGGCATCTTTTGATTGTAGCAGAGGATGTAGAGAGTGAAGCATTGGCTACTTTGATCTTTGAAATTGATGATTTTTTTACTAAATTGATAATGTTTGAAGTTTATTTTTCTTTCTTAGATGTTGAGTCTAATTAATAAGTTTAATGTTGTGTTGCAACTTGTAGGTGAGTATGTTGATATGATAAAGGCTAGCATTGTCAATCCTCTAAGAGTTATCATAATTGCATTAGTTGATGCAGAAAGGTAAAACTATTTATCTTTATTATAATTAGTGGAACTTGCAACTACAATATCTGATAAAAATCTACATCCAAATATGCTTTTGATGGATGTTATATCTAATTTTGATACATTCATTATATCTAGCACCTAAGTTTAGGGTGCCACAGTTGGAAAATGAAAAGAAAATGTTTGAATTTTATCCTCCTCAGATATTTGACTTTTCCCTCGAAGCTTTTTGATGTGCAACATTGAAACCTATTTTCGTGCCAGGCTCCGCAAAATTGGAGAATCTGAAATGCGAATACCAGTGGAGGAAAGCGACGGAGGAGCCAAACCACACAGTGGTGGGAAAGCTATGGATTTGAAAGGGAATTAAATGGGTCAAGCCCCCATAGAGGTCACCTTTCAAAAGGACTGCAATTAAGGAAGGGGAAAACAATATAAGTATATGAAAATAGGAGTATTCTTTTTATATTGTGTCTGTAAGTTGTACAATGTCACTAAGACATTGAATGTAACCAATGAGATTTTGATTTGCCAATGAGGCTTAATGAAGTAAATTTTCAAAGTGGTTTTTTCTCCACTCATAAATATTGTGTTGTGGCTCCTCTTGATTTGTAATCTATTTGTGTTTGTGTCTAATCAATCATATTTGTTCAAGCATTTTAGTCTTCATTTCATGGTGTTTTTTAACATTTGAATATCTATGATACTTGAAGTTTATATGTATAAATTCCCAGGAGGATTAAATTGCCAGATTCGATTCATAATGATTAAATATATGACTAAAGTAATGACTCAAATTAATGACTAAAATTCAATGACTAAATACATGACTAAAATCTAATGACTAAACTAATAATTAAACATTTGACTAAATATATGATTAACAAATGACTCAAATATATGACTAAACATACGACTAAATAAATGACCAAATAACAATCAATGAATTAAATAATGACTAAATTAATGACTAAACAAATGACCAACCAATGACTAAATAAATGACTAAAATAGTTTAGTCATAAATTTGGGTGTTATAAATGACTACAAATAAACCACTAAAATAGTCACTTACTTAAAATTAATGACTAAATATATGACTAAATCAATGACTAAATCAATGACCAAATCAATGACCAAATTAATGACTAAAATCAATGACTAAATAAATGACTAAAATTGTTTAGTCATAAATTTAGTGGTGTTATAAATGACTACAAATAAACCACTAATAGTCACATGACTAAAGTTAGTCATTTATATGTAATTTTTAGTAGTTTATTTAGTCATATATTGTTGTTTGTGTACTAGTGCCTGGTTCGAGTGAACCACCCCTTTTATTGAATTTTCCATTGTCTTCATTATAAAAAAAATACCAAAAAAAGTGGGTCCCATCATTTAATAAGGTTCGCTCGAACCAGGTTCCATTTGAACCCATTTTGGGTCCATTCAAACACCCTAGTTTGTGCGAACCCCTAAAAAGCAAAAAAAAAATCATAGGAGTATTTTTGCAATTTTCCTTCCTCATTGGAATTGTAAACCAGTATTGTGGGATCACCTTGTGACGGGACACTTTGACCCTTCTATTCATTCTATACATGATCAATCTTCACATTTTGACATGAGTGTGAATACTTTTGGGCAGAATTTGGAGGAGGCTTCTTTATCTTTAGAGGAGATATCTTTGCTTTGGATTGTTTTCTGCAATCTTTTCTACTAGATTTTGGACTTTCCTCTTCATCAATGTGGCCTAGAGCATGTGTTTGGAGTGTGTCATCCTTGAACATTGACATGTAGAAACTTAACATAGTTCAAATACATCACTCATCCTCTTTCTTCCTTCATCTTCCTTTCAATAATGGGATTACATCATGCATACCATTTTTTTTTATTTCTTCCTAAGGGGAGGAATTTTGCTCGATGAGATTGGATCATCTTCAACATTCAATGTCAAGCATTTAATATCATTGTAAGAGAATTTACATTGAGGGGGGGATGCATGGTCTCTCTTCTTCTCTCTTATGGGGGGTCCTCTTCCTCACATGGTGTTTTGTCCTTCTCACTCTTCTTTAAGAGAATTTTTCTCATCTCTCTTTTGGGGAGGAGTTTTGTCCCACTGGGTTTTCTCCTTTTCTCCATTTGTGAGGGATTGCATTTGTATATGGGTATATAACATGGCCTAGTAGTTGAGACCCATCTTTGCATCATTTTCATTGGTTTTTTCCTCCCTAAGTTGCACTTAACGAGGGGGAGTTGGTGTGAATAAGGTATTTAGTAGGTTCTATTCACATGTTAAGTTTAGTTAGGTCCTAGCAATCTTTCTAGAAGTCTTAGTTGTTATTTAGATCTTATCTTATCTTATGTCATTTAATTCTTGAGTCCTAGATCATTTAATATTAGTTGAGTTAGTTGTCTCATGACATATGATTAAGACACTTGTCATGATCCTATCTAATCCTATACATCTCACCTTGGATATATAAACCAAGGGTTCTAATTTTAAATATATACTCCATTACATTGCATTGCATTGTATTGCATATATTGATCATATTTGATCTAATATTATTTTGCATGAGTCCTTGGTCTATTATTTTGTATTACATATCATCATATTTGATCTAATATTGATGTGGTTTTGTAGGTAATATTGAGAGCTTGAGTCCTTGAGTGACTCTAACAAAATGAATGCTCCATAATCCTTACTACCTCCTAGGTAAGGGCATACCAATTTCATTAATTGAATTTTTAGAGATGGCTATGTTGTAGTAAGTTCCATAGATTTCTGATCTTTTCCTAATTCATGAATAAATTATCAAAAAATATTAAAATTACATGTAAGACATATGAGGAACAATGTTTTGAGGCCTATAATCATTCTTTTGAAGATATTTTATATTTATATTTGTCAATCCTTGAAACATAAGGGGTGCTCTAGTAGATGAGGGGTGCTTCTTTATCACATTCATAGTGCCTAGAGAGTACTTCTCAACATATAGAGTTAGTTGTGGTGCATAAAAATTCTTGGCATCCTTCCCTACATTTAGAAAAATCCCATCATATTTCCATTTTCTTTTCTCATCAAAGATTTAGTTTGAGTGTAAAATATGTCATATTTTTGTATAGTTCACAAACTCATGAACTATGTGACTCTAAGAACTTGACAAATTTACCTCTCTTTTCTTCATTCAATCTTCAACCTTCATCACAATTTTATCACTTTGGTAAACTTTAAAACTTCTATCACATTTTTGAAAGGTTTTCAAACTCATGAACTTTGTGACATTCAAAACCTTACTACACTTTTCCTTTTGTCCTTTCTTTCTTCTTTCTCTATTTATTATGTCACACTTTTTGTGACTTGACAAATCACATTGTAAGGTTCACAAAATTGTAAAGTTTGTGATATTCAACAATTTGCAACCTTTTGAAACATTAAAATTCTTTCAACAAGTCCTTGTTCACTTTCACAAAGTTCATAAAATCATCCACACTTTTATAGATGATTGGGAAGGTTAATTAAATTTTTGAAACCTAACCACACTTGATTTTATCCCTTCTAGTGTTAATTAACTAAGACCAATTATTCAATTAATAGTCTCAATTTCCTTTCATTCATTAATTAAATAAATGTCAACCATTTATTTAATTAATTTATCTTTTATCCTCCTTTCATATGTAGTTCATCCTTAATTAAATAAAAATTCACATTTATCTTATTAATTCTAACCTTCATATCCTTACATAGACATGTGCGCATGCACACACATGTGCTCACACACATGCATGTGTGTATATATATTTATGCATGTATCCAGAAATAATAGTGTGTATATAATATATGCATATATATTTAGATTCTAGAGCATCTCACCACATGGCTTCTAGTCCCTATCCTTTTATGGGTCTTCATCCTACTGACACTTCCAAAATTTTGTTGGGAGATAATAAGCTTTTGGATGTTGTGGGGGTAGGAAATGTTGAGATAGGTGATGGATGTTTCAGGGATGTATTGTGTATATCTGAGTTGCACACAAATCTTTTTTCCATCTATCAAATCACCCATGGTGAGGTACCGAAGACTGTGGAATTCACTGTAGACTCTGTATTCATCAGAGAGGCTGGTACTGGAAATATCATTGCAGTTGGTAATTTTGATCACTAGTCCTGTCTGTATACATTATCTCACTTTGTTGATGATGATGACTAAGTTCCTTGCACCCCGCTTTCTAGTGTTGACAACAATTTCTTAGGGGAGATATGTCATTTGAATTTTGGAGCTCTTCAAACTCCTGTTGATACATATCTCATTCTTTCAAAGGTTGATCTTTCAACACAATAGGATATTTTAGATTTGTTTGTGGAGTCTCATCTTGCAGATTTGGGAGATATACTTGAGGGGATTTCTCTCCTCTTTGAGGATAGTTTCAGTATGGCAGTTGATACATCTGGATTGTCTTTGGAGGTTGACATTGTTGAGCCTTCACTTTCATTTGATTCATCACATTTCTTGGTTGTTTTTTATCATGATTATGTGGTGGATTGTTATATTTGGAGATTTCCTTCCTCTATTCAATTGGACATGGAGTGGCTTCTTCATCACCTGGTGGACTTGTTTCTTCCTAAGGGAAGAGGTGTTGCTTGTAGGCATTGGATCATCTTTTATTTTTAGGCATACTTCATCAGCATTGGAGCTTCTTCATTATGGGGGGGATATGATATCTCCTATTTGGGTATGTGTAGGATCATGATGGGTATGTGGTCATTAATTTTTACCCAAAATTGATGAAATGAAAAGGGTTTGTGGAGATTATCGTACTTTCCACCAATATAAATTATATCTTTTACTTTGAATTTAATAATAAGTAATTATTATTCATTTTCATTCAAATTATGACTAAAGTCCTAATTGATAGACTAATTGAAAACATCTATAGCTTTCAAACGATATCACATTTTTGAACCCATTCATGTGTCATCATCTATGCTTCTGATACTATAGGATTAAAAAGAAAAATAAATTTCATGAAGTTTTGACCAAGCAGTGGTTAGGACATAATAGTTTTTAATATTTTTAAAAGTTGTAATAAAAATTCATAATTAATTATTTACTTAGAAAAAAAGTTACAAAAAATATGCATCACATCGGACATGAATCCTCTTCTTATATCTTAAATCTTATAAAAAAATATTATCATTTTATTGTGCTTAGGTGGTTAGATGACACCTACTTATTTTTTTCCAGATTTAAGTACTATTGCATTGAAATTTCAAATTTCTCACCAAATAGATTTTTTAACTAAACCTAGTAGTTTAGAAACTACATTCAATTTCTACAAATTTTATTCTTACATATTTTGAAATAATATAGATAACTTATTCAAATTTACGCAAGTTGCCTTAACTCTAATTTTTCTTTCTTTTTTTGCCACTTAAAGGCCTCTGCTTTTTTCCATGATGATCCCGTGACATACCCATTTTCCCTCTTATGGGGGGGTCATTGATTGTATATACATGATGCATGTAGTCCTTGGGGGTGTGATTGAGTCCTCCATCCATGCATCTTGTTTTGTTTTTCTTTTCTCTCTTTTGGAGAGGGGTTTTTTTCCCACAAGGTTCTTCTCCTTTTCTCCGGTTGTGAGAGATTGTATTGTAAATGGATACCTAACACGGTTGTGTAGCCGGGACCCACATTGCATCTTCATTTTGCATAATAATTCTCCCTAAGTTGCACTTAAGGGGGGGTGTTAGAGTAAATGGTTTTTACCATTTACCCGCTTAAGTTTACTTAGGTTATTGCATTTAGTTTATTAGTTCATTTAATCTCTTGGGTGGTTGTTTACTTGATACCTATTTTTCTTGCTTTTATAAGGTGCATTGTACAATATGTAAATCATCAGATCTCAATACATTTTACATTTTCTTGGTGAAAGAGCCCTAAGCTTCTCTCATATTTATGAAGGTGTTATTTGTAGATGGTGCACCTGGGTTTGGTGGCCATCCCTAATAGTATCTATAGATTATTATCTTTTCATTTCCATTTTTTCTCCTTTTTTGATTTGTTTTCTCTTTTTGATCTATATTTTATTGCATATATAATGAAGAGCTATTGCACCCAATAATTTATTTTCCAACAGATTTCATCTCATCCTCAATAAATTTCTTAGATATATACCCATTTTAGAATTCCAATAAACTACCTTATTTCCTTGCTTTGAAATATGCACAAAAGATATGTTCTCAAAAACTTGGGTTTTCTTTAATTTCCAAGACGTAATCTTCCTAGAGTTCATATCATTGATGGTTATCAATAAATCTCCTTTCATCTAAGAAACCTATTTATAAAATCCCATTATAAATCCATCACCATGGAAATCTCTTTTGATTAATTATTTATTTTATTCCTAAATTCTAATTTCATTGTAAACAAATATTAACCATTGTGATCTCATAGAAAAATAACTTCCAATAATCAAACTTAGATTTTCCCTAATGACATCACTAAATTTAAACTCTATTATCCCATTCAAAGGTGCATGCAATTTAACTTTATCTCTATCCACCTTTTTTACTTATATTCAAATTCAAATTATTATTTTTCACTCCAACTAATCATGTACCATTTTTACATCCACTCCCCCTCATCCTTAACAATCCACTAGTCATTAGTATGTTTAATTGAGAGAATTAAAAGATCAATGTCTCAATTTTGTCCCATAATAGTAAATTTGATTTCAAACTTGTTTAATCTCTATATATTTTCCTATTCCTTTCATTACATAAATTTCATGTAATAACCAAAGGTAGATTATTCAAATGATTGCTAATGTTGTATTATTTATCTTTAAGCTCTATATTTATGATAAATGTTTGAATCAAGAATCACCATGCTACATCCATATTGTTTTTATGTGTGACACCAATTATCTAAAGAAAATGAGCAATGCACAAATAAATGATTGTTAGATTATTCACTTTCCCCACACAATGCACACATTAATGGACAATGCATCCCTAGCCTCATTTTCCTATCATAAATACGACTTGTTCCTTGTACTACTAACTGCATGAATGCCTTAGATTTTTGTAATTCATCAAAAGTATATATATATATATTTAAATAAAAGAGGGGTAAAAATTTATTAAAACAAGAAGAAGTATAGCACAAGGCCTTACACAACCCTGTCAAACTCAACTAAATTGTCTAGCTCATGAGACAAATCCAGAGGTAATTAACCCCTATCCTCAACATTCCAATTTTGCATATGATCAGAGGCCCACTTGGCCAAACAATCTGCCACAATGTTCCATTCTCTAGGAAGATTGATTCTTATTTTTTTAGTTCTCTCAATGACTTCTACATGTGCTATTTTTACTATAAAAAAAAAAGTGCACTACTTTGAAAACCATTCTATATAAGCTTATCATGTCTATTCCTAGATGACATAGAATATTTTGTTAAGAAATAATTTGATTAGTCAACCATTTTACTTGAGCTTTGAAGACACCTAATGTAAGAATTTCCACTTCCCCATATCCCATTATAAGTATGTATATAATCATGTATCTCACACTAATTCACTTATGCATATACATCTATCCATCCTTACAAAAATGGACCTTATCCTCAATCACTACAATCCATCTAAGCTTTGAAAGTAATAGGAGTTTACAATTATTCTCAAATTTTCAAATTTTAGAACCCAAAGTAATGCATTTTGTTCGAATATTCATGTTTCCTCTATGCTAGATATGTTCTCATGAAGTCGATTATATAAACTTGACTATAATGAGATATATTGATATGTGTAGTCTTTCATACACATGCAATTTATTTAATTTTAATTAATAATAATTTTATATATTTGATTTTTTTAAGTAAACATATGTTTAATAGTGGTAGTCTTATTATTTATCAACTTTCTTATTCACATCTATTAAACTTACTCTAACAACTTAATTGATTTTATTTAGTTTGAATTATTGAAATTTTTTCATTACACGTTTTACTATAAATTTTAAGTTATTTAAACATTTTTATTACTATTTTTTTGGGTATTATTTTAATATATTTTTATTAAAAACATTATCATTAAACAAAAATTATATATCAATATTATTTAATTTATACATAATTTTTTATTTAACAAACAAACAAACTCCAATTTATAAAAGAGTGACTACTATTTTTTTCAACTTTTTATCAAAAATAAACTAACCTTTTATTTCTAACTACCATGACAACTATTAAAACCTATTTTTCAACAATAGATACAAAAGATTTAGAATCTAAAAACAAAAATGTCCTAAATGAAATGATAGACATATTAATAATTGACCTTTCAAAACTATGAATAATCATTTGAAAACCCAAATAATTCAAATAAAAACAATATAATATATAAAATATCTAAAATGCATTGAAAAATTATTTTAAAATATATTATTTTATTATCTATTGCTTCTTACCAACTCCATTGATTTAACAATCTGACTATATACTGTACTAATATATTCTATCATTTATATTAAAACTATTTAAATCTTTCCATCCATAACTCCTTTGCCATATACAACAAAGGAACACTTGAAGATTCCTCAAACTTATCTTTCCTTTCCATTTGAAAGGACATTATTAAATGATATATACCAGTAATCCCCGTACACAGAAAGAGATGTGAAAGTGCTTAAAAGCTGAGCACCACCAATTCATTTCCTTGCCACCCCATCATTACTGCAGAAGAGAATAAAATGGCCATTCCTGTCATTCATTTCCCATTCTCACAAAAAGCAAAAAAAATGGCACAATCAATTGTTTTCTCAATCATTTTCATTAATGTAGTCACAGTTTGAAGTGTTTTTGAAAGGGCAGTTCACTATATAAAAGTGAGAAAACAAATCCAATCCATAAAGAAAGTTCAAGGGATAGAAGATTTCAATCATTTTAGTTTTCATAGTGTTGGTTTTTTTTGTTATTTACTTTGATAATAATTATTTTGAAGTTTTCAGATTTGAGCTTGTTAGTAGTTTTTTAATAATATTTCTGATTATATTTCATGATTTGTCATTAAAATGGAGATAAATAAAGAAGAGAAATGTAGTATGATAAAAAAATATTGATAGAAAAATACTTACACTGTTAAATCTACAAAACTCCACCAACAATTCACTGTGGGAAAATTCAACACCAATGACAAATTCACCGCCAATTTTTTTTTAAATATATATGCCATTAATTTTCTGCCCCAGTGAATTGTGGGGTAAATTTGTCATGGCGGTGAATTTCCCCATGGCGAATTTTCTGTCAGTGAATTACTGTGATGAATTTGCCCTATGCCCAAAAAAATTATTGTTAAATTATCTATTTAATAATTAAGATGTCTTCAATTTAATTGTTTGAATTATATATAAGACATATTTTTCATTCTTCTATTAATATTATTTAACATATACTTTTTGAATTATATAATCTACCATCATTAACTTTTCTTAATATAATCCCAAACATGCACAGAAATAACTGCTACATAAAATAAAAACCATTAAATAAAACATAAAGAAACACAGTTCAATAAACAATTATGCAGGGAACAAAAATAGCTCCAAAATTTATTATGAGAGCATCGTTACATCGTGGGAAGTCAACCATGCCATTATCAACCAGACCCATTTTTCTATAACCCTTTCACAGTATGAAATCAGCTCATGCATATGTAAGCATTCGATATAACTCTATTGAGGGTAGGTGCAGCTTACTTTATGCCTCCATTTAATATATGTTTATCTGATCCATCTGTTTCAGTACATCACTTACCTATTTTCTCGCAGGGGTTATAGATAGGCCATATAAAATGTCCCATCTACTCTACTCTTTCAGGCAATTCTACTGGTTTACCTAGATCCTAAATAGGTAGTTGAGGGTTTTGGTGAAGTATTTGAAGGCCTATTTATTCTCATAGGTAATTGTGTTAGTTGCCTCTGCCCTGGACTTAGCCTCAGACAAGGTCCATCTTAGGAAATCCAAGAAGATAAAGGATAAGAGACTCAATAAGCAAGTATTAGCTAAAAATAATTCAGTTAAAATCTTCATCAATAGCAAATCTGATATTATCAAGGAAATTTGCTTGGAGGACATCATCTTTAATCCACTTATGGTTGCCATGCCTATAGTTAAATTTGGACAAGAGGGTGTTGTCTTAGGTTTACCCTTGGACATGAGCAGCTGAAAGAGTATTAAAACTATTTGTTCAACTAAAAATAATATTGTTAAAATTATTCTAATGATAGTTCATTCTTGCTACAAAATAGTAACCCCTCACAATAGGTTGTTAACCACTCTGAATTGCAAATACTCAAAACATATCCACCAATTATGGGTGAGGTGATGAAGCCTTGTTCTTATAGTGACTTTTAAATTAACTCTAATGGTAATTGCAAGAAAGATCCCCTAATTCAGGATCAAATAGAAATCAGTCAGAACATAACCATGATAATCAGGAAATTGTACTGACAGACAATGATGAAAGTCTAGTTGCTCTAGATATGGAGAAGCTGCAAACCAATAACTTAAAATTAGATATTGTTAACATTGTTGATAACTATGATGCTACAAAAGATCCTTTAGTAGAAATTGGCAACTTGCCCAACATGGAATTTGGTGACATAATGGCCATCACTGGCCCAAAAAAGTCCCTTGCACTCAATTTGACAAAATCTCTTAAGGAAGAGAGACTACCTTGGAAGATAAAGGATGGATTAAAGTAAAGAAAAATAAGAGAAAATATAGGAGAAGAGAAGATCCTTTACCAAATCCTAAGAGACTAGATAAAGAATCCAACATCCCTAAGTGTTTTGAAAAGTTTAAAAATCCTAGAATTGAATATAAAACAGATAATTGATGAATATCAATTGTATGAGTTGGAATATAAGGGGATTGGAATCCCATAATAGGAAGTACATAGTTAGAAGATTCATCTATGTTTTTACAAGAAGTTAAAGCAGTCCATTTTACTTTAGAAATAAACTTGAGATTTATTTGGAAGGATGCTTCTCAGTTTCATACTTCTAATGAAAAAGGCGGAGGGGTTGTTGGCATTCTTCTCTCAAACAATTGGTCACCCTTTATTACTGAATATGACACTTCTCCTTGCAACAAAGTGGTGTGGGTCATCTTAGAGAAAGACAAAAGGAAATTTGGTTTGTGTGCAATCTACGCCCCCAATGATCACCTGGAAAGAATTAATCTATTGAAATGGATGTGTAGACTTCATGACATCCCTAGGATCACTAGAGGGGACTTTAATACATATGATAGAGAATCAATAAGATAAGGTAGGAAGTAATAAGATGGAATGGAAAGGGAATGAAAAGTTCTTCTAGACTAAAATTAAGAACAAATTAAATCTCTTTGATCCCCTTGAGGGGTACAAAAAAGAAAACCATCACATCTAGTTTACTTGGTGTAACAACCAACAAGGGTCAAGGAGGATTTTCTATCGTTTAGATAGATTCTATGCAAATAAAAATCTCTTTAATTTTGATCAAGTTGAAGAAGAATGTGGAATCAAAGATACACATTACTCTCTTTTAAACTATCATCCAATTTATTGTAGATTACACCTTGATAATATCAGGGCCAATGGTTCTAATGAAGGAGGTAAATTCTTACTTGATACTAATCTTCTAAAAGATGAAGATTGTTGTGATGTTATTTTTACTTTGAGAGAGACAAATAAGTGGATGTTAAGGGACCAAAATCTTATTGAAAGATGGGATTGCAATGTCAAAATTTGGGCTAATATATAATTTCAAATCATGTTGGAAAGAAAAGAGCACTTGACTCTAGGAAGAAGGAGGATGAGCTTCAAAAATCTCTCCTTATCTTAGAAAAGGGACTTCAAAATGATCCTAAAGACATAAATCTAAATGAAGAACTAGTCACAATTAAAAATAGATTAAGAGGGCTACATACAAAGAAAAATGTAGCCCTAAGAACTCAAGCCAAATTGAATTGGCTTAACAATGGTGATAAGGGGACAAAGTTTTTCTTTAGATACATTAAAACCAAGACAACAAGAGAACAAGTAGGTAATTTATGGTCTAATAATAAGCTAATAGATGACCCAAAGGAAATTAAAAAAAATTTCCATGGTTTTTATAAGAACCTTTTTTCCGTTGGAGGAGATAACCCTCAAGAACTTAAGGCTAGAGAAGATTGTATAAAAATGAATCCAAAATTAATAACCAAGGATATTGCAAATGAACTTGAATTGGAAATAGCTAGAGAATAGATAATGAATGTAATTAATAAATTAAATAATGATAAATCACTTGGACTTGATGGATTACCAATAGAGTTTTACAAGAAAAATATTGATTAGATTATATATGACTTACCACTAGTTTACTCCGGTGCCATAAACATAGGCTCCTTAGGTACTAATATTAACAAAGGAATCATTAAATTTCTCCCAAAGGAAGGTGACAAATCATTAATCAAAAATTGGAGACCCATAACTCTTTTACATGTCTCCTATAAGATTCTAGCCAAAGTGATAGCTCTTAGGTTGGAAAATATCCCCCCAAGTTTATTAGCTCTACCCAAACTAGCTTTATTAAAGGCAAATACAATATTAATAACCTCATCACTAGTTGGGAAGGTATGGAATGGGCAAGGATATCTAAACAAAATACTGATATTCTAGATTGTTAGATTTTAAAAAATCTTATGATAGAGTCGAATGGTCCTGACTCCTTTTTAATGATCACTCTAGAAGCTTTTGGCTTCCCAAAAGGATTTTTTCAAATTGTTAGAACTTTGTTGAAGGATGCTAGTGCATAGATTGATGTTGATGGCTCCCTTTTTGATCCATTATACAAGGCTTCCCATTAGGTTCGACACTCTTTGTGATTGCATATGATACTATTTATTATATTCTTAGAGATACATCTTTCTCTCCCAAGCTAAGAGGTATCTCACTTCCCGACAAGGAAGAGTTGTTAAATGCTCAATTTGTTGATGACACAACCATTTTTGTAGAGTTTACTAAAGTTAATGTTACTTACCTAATGGGTAACCTCAACCTCTTTTGTGAGGAATCTAGACCCATAATATCTAAATCCAAAACAACAATTCTTAGTTGGAGTAGTGATCCTCTTGATTGGTTTAATAAGCTTGAGCTTCAATGGGGTGGGCATAACTTAATTGTTAGGTATTTTGGTATCCTTTTTGTGGTCAACCCCTTCCTACAAGAGAATAATTAAAAAGAAACTATGTCAATGGAAAAAACAATATCTGTCATTAGTTGGAAAACTTCAAATTTGTCAAAAAATTCTATCCTCTTACAATCTTTATTATTCATCTATTTGGTTGTTTAGTAACTACCAAGTGAATTAGATCCAAAAGAAGATAAACTAGTTTTTATGGTTTGATGGGAGATGCAACAAAAATAAACACTTAGCAAAATGGGCTTGGTTCTATAGTGAAAAGATTGTAGGTGGACTAGGATTAACGGATATTAAAAAATATGGTATTTCCCTTGCTATTAAATGGAATTATAAAGCCTTAATTGGTCAAGAACCTTGGAAAGTTGTAACGTGCCCAATGTTTAACCCAAAGAATTTACCATGTTTTAACCCACATTTGAACAATATAGCAATACATTTTTTCTTTTCAATCTCAATAACAATATGCACATTTGAAAAAACTTCATTCCAAACTTTTCCATTGCATTACAATAAAATATTTGAACAAAAACCCAAGTAATGATTCCATATTACATAATTTCATGATAACATTTCACATTCACAACTTCCATAGAGATGGATACATGAATACATAGCTTCTAAGAGCTTAGTGTTATAGAGATGCAATTTGGTCCAGATGTCCCAACATTGGTGCATACATTCTAGATGTCCTAATTCCTTGGTGCATAAATTCTAGTAGTCTGCAATACTAATGCATACATCCTCAAATATTGGACACCAACTGCATGAGGAGAAGCATCACTCAAGTGTTTTTCTTCCAACCATGGACTTACTGTGGTCCCCCGCACATCTACCAAACTGGTAAGATGGCCCTACTCTTCAACGAAGAGATTGGTTTGGTAACCTCATAATCCTAGCCTTCTCTGAGCATGGTGTTGTGTCTTACATATCTAGAGCTACCATATAGTGGCTACAACCTACATGTATGACAATCCCTGCCTAGTATGTAAACCTAGATCATAGTGAATTGACTGTGTAAATAGTGGCAACTTGCACTACTTTGGCCAAATTATTCATCACCCAATACTTCGAGTGGAGGTCACACGCTTACCAACCATTCTAGCTTGATTTTTCCTCCTGATAGTTGTTTATATCCATTCCAAATTAGCTATTACCTTCTCTGAGACCGAATTTAGTGCTTTTTCAATCTTTCCTTTTTCTTCAAAGATATTCTTAAAAAAATATTTGTTCCATTGCTTTATCT
>VDFB02110893.1:0-18218 GCA_007258455.2 Sequoia sempervirens
TTGTTTGTATGGATTTGTATGAATACCACATTGTGTTGTGTGTGGATTTGGTTTCAAAGCTCTGTTTCTTCTGTTTTTAGTGGTGACATAACTCTAAAATTTGACTTTTGTGCATAATAGGTTAGTGGAAAAATTGACAGTTCTGAAGCGTTTAGAGGCTTGATTGAGATAGATACATGGATATTTGGATCTTGTTGTTGATGGGAGGCTTCGACTTAACCATGAAATTTTGTACCATCTTCAGGTATGCAAAAGTTTCTCTACTTACATTCATTCTTGATCATAAATGTTGTAAATCATATTAATGCTTCAAACTTAAGATTCATTTCATTGTTATAATGATCAAAATGTTATACTTTGGTATACATTCAAGCATTCTCTTGCCTCCTACCCTTTGCTCTATCCCCCCTCCTTTTAAGAATTTTCTTTGTCATAAAAGATTCACATTTCTATCTCATTTACACAAATTTATCTGAAGAGCTCGAAGTGAATAAAGAAATGTAAAAGATGATGGATTATGTCTAACCAACAACTTTCCATCTTATAGCTAATTAAATCCTTAATATTTGAATAGTTTAGAGCTCCAATAAAATAATTACCCGAGATTTGAATATGAAGGGACACGACTTGATTGATCTCTCACTGATGGTACATTTCAATGAATATATTTTTTTAAAAAAATTGCATTGTTTCGTCAAAATATCGATGCACACATTCGACAAATCATAGAAAAGGTCCGACGAAGTTTCTATAGTTGCGATGAAGGCTTCATCGTAACTCCTTGTCCATTTCATCGTAATTACGATGAAGTCCACCGACGAATCACAGAAAAAGGTTCGACGAAGTTTTTAGCTACAACGAAGGCTTCGTCATAACTCCTTGCCCTTTTCATTGCACTTTCGACGTACTTCACCGACGAACCACATAAAAGGTCCGACGAAGTTGCTTAGCTGGGACGATGGCTTCATCGTAAATACTTGCCCATTTCGTCGAATTGGCAACAAAATTTTGGTGTTCTTTCAATGCCCATTTTGTCGATATTCTAACGACAATCCGAGCCATTTTATGATGCCGACGACCGACGAATCTGTGTCATTTTTTTGACATTTAATTCATTGTTGGACCTGTGACAAAAAAATAGTGACGAAAATGTTTTCACCATTTCGTCGCTACTCCAACAAAGATTTGTCGAACCACCGACGAGCGTCCATCAAAAAATGGTGTCAAAATCAGTAGTGCAATGTTCCATTTTATACACACCCTAGAAAAGTGGTGCCCCCAAGTATTTGGAAGGGAGACAACCAATGGAGAAATCAAGAATTTTGGCAATCCTTTTCTGAACTACTTTCTTACTATTAAAGAAAAAAAAATCATTTTTTCTTTATTCAATATTTGGCCTGAGGCCACTCAGTAATTCTCCAAAGTCGTCCTTATTATCTTTGCCTCTTTCAAATTGGCTTCTCCAAACAATACAGTATCATCTGTGAATTGGGTGTGATTCATTAGATCAATTCCTTCTGCCACCTTGATCCCCTTCCATAATCTTGCTTCCCTTAGTTGCTTAAAATGCCTTCATAATGCCTTAACCATTATTACAAATAAAAGAGGGGAAATTGGATCTCTTTGATGCAAATCGTTTGTAGCACCAAAAAAGCCACAAAGAGATCCATTGACCAAAACAAAATAACTGGGACTTGAAATACAATTATAAATCATTTCTAACCAATGATTTGAAAATCTAAACCTTCTCATTACTATTAGGAAAAACTCCCAATGTACCTTATCATATGCTTTACTGAAATCGAGTTTTATTATCATACCTTTCATTTTCTCTAAGATGATTATGTGTAGTGTCTCTGAAGTGGATATAATGCTATCAATTATTTCTCTTGTTAGAGTGAACCCATTCTGCTCTACAAAGATAATCTTTGCCATTACCTTCTTCAATCTATTCACTAATGTTTTTTCCAAGATTTTATAGATTGTATTGCATAATGATATTGGTTTGTAATTGGAAAGGAGTTGCACACATTTTTCTTTGGTATTATAGCTATTATCGTGTTATTGATATCTTTTACTAACTTTCTTCTCTTTCTGAAATTTTCTACGAGGTTCCATAAATCCCTTGCTAGGAAATGCCAACATTTTTGGTAGAATTTTTCTATAAATCCATCAGTACCGGGTGATTTATTTGGATTCAATTAAAATGTTTCCTTCCATACTTCTTCCTTTGAGAACAATTCACCAAGCATCTTGTTGTCTTCTTCTTCGATGCACTAAGGAATGCAAGATAGGAGCACTTCATCCTCGTTGAAATTCCCTTGCCTTGCTCCCAACAAAGTTTTGTAATATTTAATCACCTCTACTTCTATACTTTCCTTTTCATTGGTGATTGAACCATCCTCACGCTATACATTCTCCACCTTATTTCTTGAGTGTCTCCCTCACGTAGGAGCATGAAAATATTTTTTTTTTCCATCTCTTTCTCTTAACCATGTGATTCTGGCTTTGTCCCTCCAATATAATTCATCCCTAGCTAGTAACTCTGAATGACAAAATTTCAATTCCCATTCTTTATTTAATTCTAGTTCATTCATACCAAATTTCAATACATATTCATTCAGCTACTCCAATTCTTTCTCCGCCAGTTCTTTCTCTTGATAGATGTTCATAAAACATGTTTTGTTCTAGACTTTTAATTTATTTTTTATGTATAATTTATACCGCTTGGAGAACTGGAAACTCATCGTCCCATCTTTTTGCTCCCCCTCTTTCCACCAATTTTTATCCCACCACCACATAGATTCAAAATTGAAGTAGTTATTCATTGGCTTCTTGCTCAACTTAATCTCCAAAGAGACTGGAAAATGGTCAAACACCGATATAGGAAAGATGTTGGATTCACAAACTAAATCGTCTCCTAGAAAACCCATCCCCAAAAATACTTTTCCTAGCCTCTCTGAGATATTTGTAAACCCCCATCTCCTATTTTTCCATGTAAAGGAGCCATTTTTTGGCACACAATCAACCACAAAAATTGCTTCAAAGTTTAAATTCAAATTTTAAAAGTAGTTTTAGGTTTCTTCTTTTCAATTAATCTTTATAAGTTAATTAAATTATATAATGTTTTAAATCACAAATTACATATTGGACAAAACGAAAAACCCTAATTCATTTAAAATTATATTTGGAATTATTGAAGTACATATAGGACCTAACATGATAGCTTCATTTATTTATTTCATCATTGCAAGAGCATGATATCAACATTACATTAGCATCCTAAGAATGTTGGATAATTGTTTATTGTCTTCAATCATTCTTTTGTACTATTTATTCAATAACAAGGTTTTGACCAAAGAACACTTCTAACCTAGTAAGCTCCTAACTATTGTATATTAGCACCACCCTCTGAGAGATAGGTTGTAGAAATCAAAGTGAGTTGGAGTGAAGCCACAATAGTGGTTTACAATTTAATGGAGGAAGGAAAACTGAGAAAAAATGACCCCATGGAAAAAAAATTGGTTTTAGGGGTTCAAATGAACCTACAAGTTCGACTGAACCCTAAAGGAGTTCACCTGAACTAGGGTTTGAGAAAATCCATTAATTACTGTGGCCACATTTCCCACCCAAAAAAACAAAAGGAAATGCACATTGAAGGGTGGGTCACTCGAACTAGGGTTCGAGCGAACCCCCCTTATTCCTCATTCTTCCCCTGAAACACAAAAAACCTAAATTTTTATGCTTTGAAGCTCGGGTTGAGAACGAAAATGGAAGAGTCTTCACAAACCCAACTGGAGTCAATTAGTCCTTAGAACGGGTTATCAATGAATATAGTTTTAATATTTTTTGGTTTTATTATGTATTTGTTTTTTTTAGTTTTATTAAAGATAGGTTTTTCATTGAAAATGAAGGTCTTTGTTCTGCACATGTGGAAAAAAATAATTATCAATTTTTTTTTTGAAAAATATGAGTGCACCAGATATTGAAGTCATTGATCCAACAAAAAAAATTGAATTTTGATATATATAAAAAAAAAGTTACATGTTATATGGTCATGCTATGTCTGAATTATAATTGGTTTGACTTTGAAACTTGATTTAAAAAAAATATTAAATAAAAAACTATCTAACCAAGTGGAAGCACTAGATATCAGAGTTACTAATCTAAATTTGAGAGAATTAGAATTTTATCCTTCATGGAAAAAAAGTTATGCATTATACGGTGTGTGTCACTTTTTAAAAATGTTGTTTTTTGAAAAAAACCAGTTTTCGTGGGAGATGGAAAAAGAAGTGCAATTTGATTCCAAAAAAATTGAAAAAAATATTTTTAGAATCTATAGATAAAATGTGACGAGACTCTAGTTTGCATCATCTTCAAATTCCTCATGGTTTAGCCACTATAGGTGCCCGAATGTGAAGATTTAGTTAAAAAAATAATTTCAGTGTCCAGTTTGGCCAAAAATTGTAAACCACTATTGTGGGATCACCCATTGTTATAAATATAAAAAATAATGATATGAAACATTGATGCAAAAATTCACAACACAATTGAATCCTGAAAAAATGCTAGGCAAAAATAGTGAAGTTTAGATTTAGGGGAAAAATTAAAATTTATGCATAGGGTTCAAACTTGTAGGCACAAAGCTCAACTCCATAATTGAAAAAGTGATTCAAAGTAGCAAACACTATGTTTTCAATTTTGAGGTAATCATCTAACATGTCCTAAATTTTTGGCACATTCACAAATCATTTGTCAATATTTAACATAATCAAATCAACATCAAACCTAGAACTAGGTATCCCTATTTCTATATTTTTTGAGTATTTATTTTAGTATTATACTATAAAAAAAGAGGATTAATTAGTTTACTAAATATTTATGTGAGATGTGTTGTTTTCCCTTACACTTTTGGTGAACCTAGAATTCTAACACCCCTAATGTTTTGTCTTCAAGGTTTAGATTTTAGATCTAATAGTTGTAATTGTATACCCTTCATTTAGATATGACTAGGGTTTTGTCCTTTGTTGTTTGATATATATTTTATTGTTATGCACTCACCCTTTGACCTTTTGACTATGCATTATTTCTAGATCATTCACCATGGACCCTTTAAGCCTTTAGCTTTGGATTACTTTCATCAATATTTCAAGGATTATAAGGTGTTTTTAAACTTACTTGATTCTTATCATTTAATCCTTCATGATATTACATCCTTTTTCCATATTGATGATGTTTCTTGTTCCATGAATGTGTTATTTTCATGTATATCTAGCTTCTCCACTTTCATAGACCTTGTTGTTTCTTTCACATCCACCTTAGATAATTTTACTTCATTTTTTACACGATTCATTTTTTGTTGCATGATGGATGATTAGGATATATAAGTGAAATTTACTCTCAAAGGAAGTTTATTCTCCTTTGTAAGAGCCAAATTTTCATCATTTACATTCTAGATCAAACACTTGTTAAACCTTCTCAAAAGCAAAAAGAACCTTGAAAAATAAAAATATTTTTTTATAAATTCTAAAAAAAAATTGGGCCACTACCTTGAGCCTCATTCCTAAGTCCTAAAGGATAAATAGAACAACTTTCAGCCAACTTGTCTATGTATTTCATAATTTCTACTTCTAATTTCTAAATGAACTTATTATCTTCATTTGTTACATCACTTTCTACTTTTTTCTCAAAAAATTCTAGAGGTTCCATTCTATGCATGTGATGGTGACCTAGATCTCTATGCCACTCTATTCCATTGATCCCTCTCCTACAATTCCTCCCACCTTTAAAGAAATTTTAGTGCAAGAGGATGAAATTGTTGATTTTTTCTTAACATAACTTTAACCTCTCTTCATTAAAATGCTCTCCCTTCTAGAGATGAAGCATTAGTGGATGAAGACTCTCATCTCACATTGGATCCTCCATGGAAAAATCTTGAGCATATTTTTCAAATTATTCTACATCTCATAATGAGTCTAATCATCTCATTAATATGTTTTTTTTATGATGCTTTGAAAGCACCTAAAATCCAAAAATATGTGTCTCTGGAGCACAAGACACCCCTCCTTATTGGGAAGTTTCAATCTATATCCAAATAATCAAGTTATGAATTCAATGGACGAGATACAAAGCCAGACTACAACAATATAAAAATCTGAAACTTATATGCAAATCTGAAATTAAGTGACCTTAATATGGAATTATCATGATTAGCTCCATATTCTTTATGATGCTAAAAAATTAGACAACATAACATGCTTAATAACATCACCTAATGTGAACTTATAACAACAATAAATGAAGCATAACATCACCATAAGATAGCATAAAAAAGAAAAATATCAGCAACATAAAAGACATCACATAACATACCTGATTTAGATGGAGAAACCCTTGCGAGAAAAAACTCCACCATGAAAAGAGGCCAAGTATGCATTATCTTCAAATTAATGAGATTAAAATACATTCATTTCTATTATCCTCTTTTCCTCCAACATGGAAACACTTATGTACATGTGAACAAAAAAATTTATCAATTGTTTCTCTCTATTTATACATCTAATGAGTTGATTCTATAGGCTTGTAAAGAGGTATTAAGCACCAAAAATTATGCCCAAAGATGATTATTCATTCCAAATGTCTCAACCCTTGGATTACCTCCCCAAAATATGAAAGGACACTAGTTTTGGCCCTAATACTTTCCCTCCAACTTAGGTGCTCAAACTTGGAAATTAAATATTACATTAAATATAACAAAAGATAAAATACCAAGAGACACCTATTGCCTCTTTCCGAGAATCCACTAGGAGAAGCCCAACATTCAGTCATTTGTCTTTTCCATCCCATTCTAGGCACCCACATGTGGAGAAAATAATATTAAATATTCACATCCACAAGTCACCTTTATTGTTGCTAGTGGAACCCATCATCCCTTATGAATGTATTAACAACAATAGTGAGAATAAATATTAAAAAATATTTTCCCAATACACCTTAAGTGCCTCAGGACACTTTCCAAGGATGTTTGAACCATGTAATATGACATAATTTACAAGATAGATTATTCCTTAATCCTTACATTCTCCCACTTGACATCATACATTGTAAATACACCCATAGGAATCACAAAAAAGGGAAGAACATCCCTTAGCCAATCATTTACCACCTGAATCTTCACCATGCTCTCGTGTTCCAACAAGATACCTACAAAAGAAACCATGATAACCACCATCAAGAAAATAAATCCTTACATCCTCCAACATGCCACCTATGAAAGAAAAAATAACATGCCAAGATGAAATATATCAACTATCACTAAAACTTGCGCCAATATTTACATGAACACAAGCATTATATCAAATCTTTGAGTAGTTTCCTTACTCATACTAGCTAGAGGAGAAACCACAAAAAACTAACCATACCTCAAAACAAGGTATAAAAACCATAGATGGAACTTCATGCCATCAACATACCAAACCAAAATTCCAATCAAGTTTTTGTATATCCATCCTCCTATCTTAATGCAACATATCAATGTACAAATGACCATAGACAAAGCGAACTAACAAAGTCTGCAAATTAAAACTAAAACAAACTCATGGATATAGACATTCCACATTCGAGTCATCCCACAACAAGAAAATGGGTAGCTAATCCACAACATGCATGACTCGTAGGTCCAAATCTAATAAAACATGCAAACTCATCATCACATCAGTAATCAATAAACCAAGATATCAAAGAGGATAACTGGACATATATCCAAAAAATCCCACTGCATGAGTAATGTCAAATCTAAAAATAGATCAAGGCATACCAAGTCTACCTATAATACTTCACATAGGGGATGTGGCGAATTTATATATTACATAATGTGAAAGAAACATATAATGATATGCGCATTCTACAAACATATATGTTACAATACATCTCTCATAACTAGTCCCCATAGCTCTCCAAAGTTCTTCACACCCAACAAAATAAAGAGATCAAGGAACCTCCATGTTGTCATCAAATAATAATGAACAACGCATGACCAAAAACATAGTTATCACCATAGCTCCATACAAATATCAAATCCAATGTCATGTAAATACAAACATCTAAGAAGAAGAACAAGACCAAAGAGAGAACATACAAATCAAACCATATCCTTGTTCCACACTAACATGTACCAAGCTGTGTAAAGTAAGATCTCCTTCATCATTCCCAAATTGAAAGGATATCAACATCTAACACTCAAATCAAATGAAATCATTTCAGCAATAGATGTAAACCTCTCATATCGAATGTAGATAAAATAATCCAATCATTCCCACAAAAAAGGGAATATTTGCAAAGCCACAAATAATTTCTTGTACCTCTCTGAATAAGTCCTCGGAACTAGATCCATAGCTCAAGACTAAAATCAAGGAGAAAAATGAAAATCCATATAACCATGCATCTTATTCATAGCAAGTACTCAAAACTTCTATATTCAAGACTAACTCATATGAGAAGACAAGATACAAAAAAAATTAATTCATCTAATATTCAGGTGGGTATTACCTTTCATACCATTCACCTATTGAGTAGACCAAGAGTAGGATACAAGATTGTCCTATGTACACAACACCAAGTAATGAAAGCTTATAATAAAGGACAATCTTCTCTTCAAGTCCATAATGGGCTCATGTCCATAATAAGGTTTAGGATCCTCAGTCTATCTCAACACATGATCTCCATAAATAAGAGATATCGTAGCCTCACCCAAGTATCCCTAGTTTCCATGAACATCCACCAATTAATTCATGCCAACTTTAAATGCAACCCTACTGTTGGAATATGTGCCTCAATCCTTACTGACATGAAACTCCTTGAAAGCAAAGTTGGTGTGACATTATCAATGTATGGCCGACTAACTATTCTAAATCTGCTTGATAGGTTCATATCACTGTGACAGGGTTGATGTCTTGCCGACAAGTCTATCACTGTGACTTTCGGTGCTCGGTGTGACCTTTTGGCGAATGGAAACCTTTGGGCGATAGTTTGATCTTATCGGGCTAACTCAAGGGTGTCGGGGAAAGGTCCTAGCGAATGGTGAATGTCTCACCGATAGCTTAAAGCTATCGGGGCAACATAAAGGTCGTGGGGAGATGTCTCAACGATGAAGCTAGGTCACGCCGATGGGAGTTCTCGTGGTGTCTTTGCGGTGACAAAAGACTTCGCTGAGAAGTTTTGGCGACTTGTATAAGTCACGCTGATAGTCTTTGGTAAGACTTGGGGTGCTTAGAGAAAGGTCACGGCAAAAGACATGAGTCTTGGCAACAGTATGTGACATTCGGTGGAAGCTTTGTCTTTCGGTATGACGTCTCACCGAAACTGTGGGGTCTTGCTGATAGTAGTAAGGCTTCGGTGTAGCATGAAGTGGTCGGGGGAAATTCCTAGCGAGAATGAAGTGTCTTGCCGATAGTGTAACTCATCGTTGTGACTTATGATTTCGATATGAGTGTCTCCGAAGAGTGATAGTCATGCCAAATGGCTCAAGTCGGCATTGTTGTGCAGTTTTGCACACATGCCCCACTTGGAGTGGGGACCCTCTTTTCTGATTTCAGATGTCTTTTAGACCTTTGGTTTTTATTGGATTTGTCCTTTTAAGGTCTCGGGATGTTGGTCTTGCTTGCCTTGGTCTTGCCTTGAAGGTTGAATTGGTCAAACTTGGTTTTTAATGGAAGTTCGGGTTTTTCCCTAAATCGAGGATTTTTCGGTTCACCCGGATTTTCCTGGACTTCGTTGAAGTCCCGGAGGGGTGCGTCGTCTGCAAAATTTATGCTCACCTGGATTGTCCATCTAGTTTGGTTTCTTTTGGAATTCTGTTTTGACCTTGGGTTTCCGAACTTCCTTGATATGTCTTATCGGCCATTAATGCTTTGGGTACGTCTACTCTGGCACGAATGTAAGCAAATTTAAAGGCTTTTAGTGCTCTTCATGATTTCATTATTCATTTTCCATTTGCTCTAGCACTTGAGTGTGTTCATTTTGAGCTTTGGTCATTGGATTTTCTCTGCTTGTGTGTGGATTCCTTGGGTGTTCGTGTTTGATATTGTCACCATTTGGGACACCCTGGTTTGCACTGATTTCATTGGGCTCGAAGTTCATTTAGATTTAACTCATGGTAAGTCGTTGTTGACTTCTCCCTTTGTTTTGCGTTGTGATTAAATATTTTGAGTTGTTGGTGATGATTATTTGGGTCAGCCTTCTCTTATTTTTCATGGTTTTATATTTATTGAATTAGGATTTGAACTCACCCTTCCACGAGTTTTAGCACCTGCGTTGTGCATCCCTTTATTTATCAATTGAACGTTAGGTACTCCCCTGTGACTAGGTGTTTCTGTTAGGGCTTTGCCTTGTTGGCGCATAGTCTGCTATATTATGTGAAGATTAGGGTTTTGGTATGTCTGCCCAAGGTTGTTAAATTCAGTGGAGTTGTCATGATCCTCTTGCCTTGCATTTCGCTCGACCTTGTTCGCAGCACTTGAGACTCTGGTGCGCCCTAGCTTCATCATTTTGAGGGATTGCATCTAGATTTTGAGCTCGCTTTAGCTCTCATGGGGGAAGTTTAGCTATCAAACTTAGGGCATCATTATTTCGTTGCAAGGATCAATCACTTGAGAGTTTTGGGAAGTTTAAATCTAGGTGCAATCAAAATTTGTCTCATTAGGGTTGAGTTTATCTTCGTGGAATCCAAATAGGGAGGTTTGTATGATTACTTGGTTAATGGTCTACATGTCGAACGATCATCAGGTTTATGAGGTGTCCGCGGAATTTCCATGCACCTGGATTTTCCCAGATTTTTCCATTTCCCTGAAGTATGATGAGTTCCCAGAATTTCAAGCTGTCCGCGGAAATCCTAGCCATCCGGATTTTTCCGGTTTTCTGCCTGGTTTCATTTCATTTTGATTTTCAAAATTGAAGTAATGAATTAAATGTTGGATGATCATTTCTTGCTGCTAAATAGATGAATTTCATGATAATCATGCATCTGTTTTTCCTATATTAGCGATTTATTTGATGAATGATGTCTTGGTAGCGGGAGTCCATCTGGGTCGGATTTCTCTGAATTCCGCCCCGACTTCATTTTCTCGGATTACTTCATTTTCCCAGTTTTTCAAGATTGATGATTAATGATTGATTTTAATGATTTCCTGTGGTTTTGAGGCTAACCTTTGATTGAATATGGATGATAATTTGATTCTCACGAGGCTCTTTTGTGAATGAAGGTTGAATCAAGCAAAGCAGTGACAGGAAAGGCCAAGGGAGACATAGAGGGATCTTCGGTTACATATGCGGAAAGGTTAAGGCTAGATGTGAAAATTCAGTTGCCTGATAGTAAGATAGCTTCAGTTTGGTCAGAGGTCTCGGATACCAATGTAGAAGCATGGAGATATGAAGAGTTCAAGGAAAGGTTAGCTCAGGGGGATTTATCAACCCTGACCAAGGAGATGGTGAAGTCCAGACTGGCTCATGTGGTAGGATTTCCTCCTGCAGTTCAATGCTACGAGTTGATATTGGAATGTGCCCGGCACTATGATTTTGATACACAGAGGATTGTCAGCACTGATGGAAGAGTGTTGGAAAAATTTAATCTGGTTTCCATTTCCCAGGCATTTGATATGCCAGACTTATCATGTGTGTGTGCCTTGGACATGGACTTGGCTAGAACTTACTATGAGGATGAACCTACCAAAGCCCAGCAGATGATCAATTCCTGGCTAGAAAATCCGAAGTCTCATTTCTCCAAACTGCCTAAACAATTATATAGGGTCAAGTTCCGACAAGAAATATATGATGCTATCACACTGTTGAGCAGGGTGGCCGGCTTGAGGAGTGTTGGGGTACTGGAGAATTGGATGGTGCACGCCATTAACAAGATTGAGCAAGGCATTGATTACCATTGGGCAGGAATTATTAGTGCAATGATTGACAGGCAGATGAGAGATGTGTTGGAAACAAAGAAATTCACCATGTCGTCCTATGTGGTATATGTACTTGCCAGATTTTATCCATACAGGGGATTGAATCCAAAAGGAACATTTGGGAAAAATGTCATCTATGAGGTGTACCCTAAGCTGCACCTAGGGAATCTGAGTTACAGAAGAACAAATGATGCATTTACTATGCATGTCACTAGGTTGGTTCAGAATGCAGAACATGTGAGAATTTTTTATGGAGCCAAGGAGCTAATCAAAAAATACGGAGCTTGGTTTATACAATTGTCCACCTTCTCCTATATCAAAATTGATGGATGTCCCACCGCTCCATATAGACTGCCAAGATATCCTACCGACCATGTCATACTTTTGGAGGTTACCCGGAAGGTATGTGATTTTGATGTCGTTGTTAAAAGAGAGAAGCACAAGATAGGGTTTGGTGGGGATTTTCCTTTGAAAATTGGTATAGCTGAGGTTTTCCCTTCAATTCAATTGGCTCATGCATTGAGGGAGGAATTGAGTACTTATGGTTTATCTTTCCATTCTAAGAGGGCAAGCTTTGATATTACTGGTGAAGCATAGAAGAAAGCTACCAAAGAATATCACCACAAGGACGATCTAGAAAACTACTAGGTGAATAGCAAGGATGACTTTGAGGTGAGAAATAAAAGGTATTCTCGGCTTCCAGCTGATGTGATTAGAATGTACAATGTCAAGTTGATTCCTGATCAATTGGAAGATGATGGAAATTTAGTCCAGGATCATGCATATGAATCAGTCAAGGACAGGCCCATTGGAGATATAAACTGGTCAGAAAAGGAAATAACTGAGCTGGAGGAATTGATGGCTCCCATTATGAAATCTACCAAGTCCTAGCTGAAACATAAGGTATGGGAATTGGAGAGCGAGAAGGTACCTTGTCCTTTCAATTTGATGGGAAATTTGAATGCTCATTCTACCTCAGAGGAGTCAAGTGAGGATGATTCTGCAGGTAAAGATAAGGTAAGCTCACCTTTCAAGATTAAAATTAGAGGCCCTAAGGAGAGTGAGCCTGAAAAGAAAAGAAAACCTAGGGGAAAGAAGAGAAGCCATACTGTAAAAATAGGTAAGTCTACAGAAGAGGAAGAACTTGAGAAAATAGAAAAAGAGGATGCTCCTCCATAGCCAAAGAGGGCAAGGACAACCAGGGATTCCAAGAAGAAAGGTCAAGAAACTTCTAAGGATAAGGTGGATCCTCGTGTGGTTGATGTGGAGAGTTCAGGAGAGAAAACTAGGGTTTATTCAAGAAGGTCAAGAACTCCATCTCCCAAGGAGACCATGCAAAAGGCAGATCCTCTTCCAATGGCATCCACTGTAGAACAACAGAAAGATATCCCTCCTTCATTGGGAATACCTGAGTAGACAACTCATGAAGAGCATGGGACCAGTGAGGAAGTAGAACCATTTAAGGATGGTGAACTTTATGGCGCAGCTACTGAGTTTGAGGTAGGAGATGTGGAAGTGCATCCTTCTCCGTTGGTACAATATGAGGAGTCAAATTCGAAGGAAGATGTCCTTGTTAAGACTCCATCACCCCTGCAAGAAGAAGAACCAAAATTGGAAAATAAAGATGATCAATCTCCTGAAAAGGAAAGGGATGAGACGGTGGAGCAGCATGAAGAGGTCAAGAAAGATGAAGTCCAGGTGGATCTTGCTGTTCCAGATTGGTTGGATAAAGAGATCAGAAGGAAACAGGTCATTGTTGAGGACACTCCTCTCAACTGGGATGAGATGTTGGCCAAGATTGGAAAGGGTAAGAAGAAGAAGGCAGCCAAGGTGGTTTCCAAGATTGAAAGAGATGAAGATAGTAACATGGTTATTCATATTGCTACCCCTGCGGTTGATAAAAGTAGAGATGAGGTCACCGGGAAGGATTATAATGTATAAACTATCAATCTTGGGCCTACTTCTATGGAGCAAGATATTGAATAATATGAGGGGTCTAGTGCAGTGATCATTGGTAGATTGAGGAAGGAAACACAGTCTAAGCATGAGCTAAAGAAGGAAAATGAAAGGCTTAGCAATTTTTTTGAAGATTTAATGAAGCCTTTGCAGTCTTTTCACCCATCCTCCTCTGCTACTGCTGGTTTCTTGCCAAAGGAGACCATCTCTGAAATAGAGAAGATGAAAGCTTCTACCATGGCTACAATAGATTGGTTGAAGGAGGTACAGACCAAGGGAGATGATGCAATAAAGGAAATCCTTTCAATTGGAAAGGATGCAATAAGGGCTAAGGATTTATTAGAGCATGTTTTATCTCAGGACAAGGAGGATACTAATCTCTTATTCCAGAAAACCAAAGAAATCATGGGGTATGGTAAGAATCAATTGGTTGTTGATGGAATCCTTCCTTCATCTAGGGTTAATGAGCCTTGGGAATGGTTTGAGGCCTTGCAAATCTGACAGAGGGCTATCAAGAAGATCTATAAACAAAAGAAGCAGATGGATGGTAATCTAACTAGTGTTTATGATGGATGCATCGCCTTTTTTGAAATAATGACTGGCAGAAGGAAGATCGCCCCTAAATACCTGAGTTTGGAACAATTGAGGGAATGGTGGCATGATGTCTATGCCCCTGATGTTGAAAACTTTGTGACAGGGCACCAATTGGATGATGCGGCTACTTATCTGGCTATGGTGGATAAATACTTAGCATATAGGGGTGATTGGGATACAACGGTCAAGCGGTCAAGGGAAGAAACTAGATCAATTGAATGTCGGCTCAAAATCCTACCCTTGCCACCTGTTGCTGAGTTGGATAGGGTGTTTTTGAAGGTTCATGAATCGCTGGATCAAAACAAGGATAAGGGAGGTGGTAGTTAATGCCAACTTTGAGATTTGTGCTTCCCTATTATTATAGGGCATGTGTTGATCCGGGTTGCATTGAGAAATGTGTTTTGGCCAACCTTGATGATGTATCGGCATTTAATGTGTGCCTTATTTTGAAATTCTTGAGGCCGACTTGTTTTGGCTATTTTATTTTGTAAATGTTTGGCTGGGCCGACATGTTTGAGGATTCTCTATAAATGGCATTCCTGCCTCGTTTGTAAGGAGTTAGTTAGACAGATAATAGAGACGAGCTAGAGTATTTTGTAGTAGAGATAGTAGTTAGTTCTTTGAAGCAAGTGTTGTAACATAGAATAGTGGAATTGTTGCTACATTTTGGTGATCTACTACAATTGAAGGCATTGTGGTTTCTCTGGTGAATTCTTTTGTATTAGTTTATCTTGCATGGTTCCTATTGTTTCATCTTTTGAAATTGCTTGAATATATAAGATTTGATGTTAAATTTAGAACTAGATTAGTTTGGTGAATGATGTTCACAGTTTTATGCTTGGAATGTTTGTAGCAATCTCTGGTCTATACTCCCAGTAACTATCTGATTGTAGTAGGCTGGTGAAGTCAACCTGGATAATACATCTATTTGTGCTTAGTTCGATTGTGGATGAATGTCTATGATTTGAAAATATGTATGCCTTAGAAGATTGCACCTTTCTTGTGATATTGCATTGTGGGTTAAATAGGAATTGGTTATTTGAGATTGGTCTATTCCAGGTATTTATCATTTGCATTGTTCATCTTAGAAATAGTTTAGATTTCATTATATCTCTTGCACCCTCATCTTTTGTTGTTTCTTTATTATTCGGTTAGATTTAGGATTTAAGTCATAATATTGCAAAATCTGATAAATTGGAGAGATACAGTTTGCTTGTAGTAAGGTCTGATTGTGATTACCAACATTTTCACATATTATATGAGTTGTTTATGCATTGTCATGACCTGACACCCGAGAGACCTTGGGGTGGTTTTCAGTAACTTGTTGAAAATTACCTTTCAAGAGGGATAGAATATCATTTTCTATCCGAGTTGTTGCTATGCAGAAAACACCATCAATAGGCATGACTTGAAGATTTCAACATAAGATCTTGGCGATAAATGGAAGTCTTGCCAATGGTTCCTCTGAGTTCGATATGACTTGTGTGCATTCGATATGAGTCTCGCCGATAAGGGAAACTCTTGTCGACTGAAGCTGATATTGATAGAGAAACTTTGTGGCATTGAGGAGACACTATTAGTGTCTCACCGATATGCCAACAAAGTTTGAACATCATTGACCGTGTGACCATCCTATGTGGCATCCTATTGGACCAATCAAAGGAAGTGGTTTTCAAACGGATGACGGTTGGTTTTTTGCATCTGTTGCAGCGCTGGAGAAAAATTGCATGCAAGGAAAAATCATCTGCTCGAAAGGAAACTGTCTATGACTGGCGATGGCGGATAAGGATGCACAGAAGACAAAATCAGAATGTGATAAGATAAAAGTAGATCGAGTCTGAGTTCTTAAGAGAGAGTTGAATTGTTGAGAGGATTTTTCTGTAACAAGAAGAACAGTGAATGAAGCTACATTGAACTGATACTCGAGAGTTGTATCTCTGATTGTATGTAATTGTTGTTACTGTAATACAAAGAGATTCAGTTTGGTGTGGTGGGTTTTTTCCTGAAAGGGTTTCCCACGTAAATATGTTGTTTAGTTGTCTTTGTGTATTTGCTCTATTTCTATAAATCTTTCATGCGTGTCTTAATTAGATTGTAATTTGAAAATTAAAAGCCTTGTATTGCATTCTTCCCTATGGTTTTGACATTAGGAAAGTGTTTCTGCACCTCTGCTTTCCTTACAAGTGGTATTAGAGCCTGGCCAGTTGTGTTGTCCTTGTGAGTGGGTTGGGTTTTTTGTGTCAATCCTTTTTAGTGGGAGTTTTGTAGAGGTCTGATAATTTAATTACAGATTGAGATGGAAAGCACATCCAGAAGGATGGAAATAGAGAAATTCAATGGAAGCAATTTTGAGTTGTGGAAACTCAAAATGGAAGATATGTTAGTTGATCAAGATCTTTGGACTACTGTGTCTAGAACAATGCCTCAAAGCATGAAGCAAGAGGATTGGGACCTAGTAGATAGAAAGTCTAAAGGGTTGATAAGGCTCTATTTGGCAGACTCTGTTCTTCTGAACATGCATGAAGAAAAGATTGCCTCTTCCTTGTGGAAAAGACTGGCATCCATTTATCAGGCAAGTCCTTGGTGAACAAGCTGTTCTTGAGGAAGAAGTTGTACTCTTTGAGAATGCAAGAAGGAGGGTCTATTGTTGATCACTTAAATGCTTTCAACATGTTGATTGCTCAGTTAACATCTGTTGGTGTGAAGATTGAAGATGAAGATCATTGCATGTTGTTGCTATGTTCTCTGCCTGATTCTTGGGATCATTTGGTGATGGCTATAGGGAGTACAACATCCACATTCAAGATGGAAGATGTTGTTGCTTCTCTATTATCAGAAGAGATGAGAAAAAAATCTTCTGAGATGGAAAAGGAGGCTCGGGTCACGAGGTAACTGGAAGGAGAAAGGCAAGAAGAAGGACAAGAAGTCCGTGATTTAAATCGGCGGAGATCAAAGTTTCTCGGGTAAGAAGTCCAAGGTGAAATGCTAGAATTGTGGGCAACTTGGTCATGTCTGAAGGGATTGTAAGGAGGAGAAAAAGAAGAAGAAGAACTCTTCTGGAAATGATTCTTCTTAGAGTGATGTAGACGCCTTCATTGAGCTTTGGCTACACGGGCATCAGATGATGTCTGGTTGATTGATTCTAGAGCATCTTTCCACATGACATCTCATAGATATTGGTTCACGAAGTATGAAGAATACAATGGTGGAAAGGTGTACTTAGCAAGTGATTCATCTTTGGAAATTTTTGGTCGTGGAAGAGTCAGAATTCAATTCCCTGATGGAAGAGTGAAGGGAATCAATGATGTGATGCATATACCAAGTCTGGCTCAAAATTTACTTTCTATAAGTAAGCTGAATGATATCAGAGTGCATGTCACGTTCTCTGGAAATGGATGCAAGATGAATAGAGGCTCTATGGTTTTGGCTAGGGGTGCTTGAATTGGTACCTTGTACAAGCTGGATGCACAAGCTATTCAATGCAATAGTGTCTCTGCGAAGTCACTTAAGGCTACTCATGGAGATAAGAACAAAAACGTCCCTGATGGAGTAAACGCCATGGAGGTTAAACTTCTAGCAAAAAAAACTATGCTCTGGCATCATAGGCTAGGCCACATTGGTGAAAAAGGTTTAAAAACCTTGAAAAATAAAAACCTGGTAGAAGGGATTGATGATTGTAACCTTGAGTTTGAATTTTGTGAACATTGCATATAT
>VDFB02110893.1:18318-29641 GCA_007258455.2 Sequoia sempervirens
AAGAATATAAAAAATGTATAGATAGCAATTTTCTATCAACCTTTTTCATTTAAATGCCTCAAAATAGTAGTAACAATTTCCTTTTTCTTTAAGAGAGATCCCTCCTCACTTTTGTTTAATGATGCCTACAATTCATCAATTTTTTGCAAGAGCTGCTTCTTTGTAGGATTGATAGAGCACTCTATTTCTTCTTCAAATTCCTCTAAAGAAAGGGTGAGGACAGGATTCTAACTGGGAGATCCTGGTGTGGAGACAATTGGAGAAGCAAGAGGCACTGACCCTGTTATGGAAGGTAATGTACTGGTTCCTGGAGCACTTGATGTCTCCCCAATCTGCTTATACTTAAACCTCTCCACTTTAGTTTGCAACTCAACATTTTTCTGTTGCATCGTGTTGTACTCCTCAATCAAAAGGTTATATTTTTCCATTAAGCTCTTCCTTTCAGCTTCCTCCCTTTTAGTAGTCTTTTGGGCCAATTTGGCCACATTCACAGTCAAATTAGTGGCCTCAATGGTTGAGGTCTCTGAATCTCTCTTTATTATCAATGCTCCCTTGAAATTTGGATTAATATCAGAAACATCTAGTTTTCTCCCTTGTGGGGCCAATGCCCAAATTGCCAGAGTTTCATAGTCCTCATTAACCCGAGGTTTTGCAATGCCTTGACCTCTTCTTTGGAGTCTTTAGGGATTCTTAGACTTCTGTAGCATTAAAGGCTGTGCATGCATAATGTCCTATTAGGAATAATTAATACTGACTTGACTGTGAGTTTTTTCCTTCAACAGGAAGGTGATGTTCTTGAATTCTTCATTAAATTTGTATTTTAAGGTCACTCATAATTCTCTAGTCACAACCTACTGGGCCTTAGTTATCTTCTTTTCTCATTTGTCTTGATACTCTTCATATTTCATCCTCCATTCCAATTGCAAGAATACAAGAGTTTTTACAAATGTATTGTCATCTAGAAACTCCTCACATGCTTTCATTCTTGCATCTTGTACACTTTTTTCATATCTCAAATGGATAAAACCTAATTTGGTACAGGAGGCATACCAACTTCCATGTCTTGATCAATAACAATAATCTCATCCATCAGATCCTCTTGTGGTTGATCAATTCTTTGCCTCTTAGGGCTTGGCTCAGATGGTGGTGATGAGGGATTGTCTTCCAATGATGATTCTAAATCAATAATTTTGATTGCCCTAGGCACATTTAATTTTGGACTTAGTTGTGGAGGCACTTTCATAATCTATTTTCCTTTTCTGTTTACTCTTCTTCATCACTGCTACTATCCTTTTTCCTCTTGTAAATGGGCCACCTTTCCATAGGCTGATATGTTGGCCTTGTTTCAATTGGTCTGGCACCTTGCTCTTATACACCCCGACTCAATTCTAAATTTATCTTTTATTTCCTTAATGTTCCCATAATTTCCTTGAAATTTCCCATCAAAAAATCAATTTTCTTATGGTGGGTACTAAACTCCAACAGTGGATCATATTTTAGATCCATTTTGTGCACAACATCTAGTAGCTTACCGTAAACTATCCATTTCTCCTTGTTCAACTCATATCTATTCAAATAAAGTTCGACTTTAATTAAGTCTTGAGGCGAACTCTATGCATAGGTACCATCTTTTATTTTTTGTCTGAAAAGAGCAAAGAAACCCTCAGGATCATGTTGCCCCTTTGGTCCACACCTTAAATGGTAATCATTAAAGAATTTATCAAAATACGTCTAGCCTCCCTTTGAAAATACAAAATCAGACACCATTGTATAATCTGGGAAAAATGTTCCCTTACCCCTTCTAGTGAGGTTATCCTCATGAATACAACCTATCTACCACATAACTTCTGCAAATCCCACTCTTGGTGGCACATTGTATGGCAGTATATGAGGGGCTCCATGAAAACCATATACTCTCAAGACAGTTCTGACTAGGTATGGGATAATGTCACCCTAGTTATGGTAAACCTTCAATTCTGGCTTCCTCTCCTTTGGCCTGAGGAAATCATGTAATTCCTTAGGGATCCTAGGTATATTCACCATTAATCTAGCCCTTAATCTGGAAGTAAAACAATTATCAAATTGCACATAACTAGTGCTTTCCTTATTACAAGATAAATCTGCAGCCCATATCTGTACTGGCAATCTTTCTCTATCAATTGATTGCCTTAATTTCATCCTCTCAGAGAAAAAGTCAGCATTCTTAAACAAAAACATATGCATTAGCATATAATACCAAAAGAATTGAGTGTCGGTATCATTGTTTTGCAGCTTTGATAGCCCTTCATGCATCCTCTTAGCCAAGAAAGAAGCAAAGTCATAGGTCACAGAGAAGTTAGGGTGTTGTATTTGCACCCTCATGACACATATAAGCAATGGGCATTACCGTACCAGGATTGAAACCCAAAATTTGACATAAAGAATAGAAAGTGGCCAGGAAATAGTTTGCAAAACAATTTAATTTGAAAGGTTCCTGGTCACTGGGGCTGATATGAAAATTTGAACCTCTTGCCTTAGCCAGATGAAGTGTAAGCAACCTTGCTCTAAAAAATGATTTCAGCTTTGCATACTCCTACTTCATTTCCTCAAGGTTGATAGGAACCAAGTCTTCGCTTGGTTCACTCAAGTCAAAAATATGTTGGACCTCTTCTCTGTTAATGCTCAATAGAACCTTTCCATCATTGTCCCTGATTATCCATGTAACAGGGTCATATCTTGCAGCCACTGTCCTAAGAAGGTCTACATCAGGGAATACATTTGGTACCACCAGCTTCCCCATATCATACATCCATCCATTTGAAAAAGGGTGAGGCAAATTCCTCTGTCTGTACCACAATCTAAACAATTCCAAGCCAGTGAGGGGAACCCTAACATCGGAAATGTTGGAGCAATTATACACTAACCCTTCCCCCAATATTTTCCCTCGCATTAGGACCAATCCCTTCCTCCTATCATTAGTTGACAAGGTCAATTGATCCAGGAAATCATCATTCAGGTTTCATTTCAAATATTCATTTTGGCGAGAATGTTGCTTGTGCAGTGCCATCTCAAACAAACTAGGGCTTCTTTACAATGTTATAATTCAGATAGCTAGGACTAACCAAAGATAGAAAATTACAGGACAAAACACTAGAATTTCTCATAACTATAATTAAACTATAGCCCTAACACATTCATCAACAAGCTCACAACACATCTAGCTAATCCTTTCCCAAATTCAAATGAAAAATGACTGGGAGGCACAGAAAATAAGCCCACAGCTTTGTTCGCAGAATTCCCAAGTTCTAGCTATAGAAACTTGCAATTCTACCTTCGGCTCTAAAACTGCTCCGCAAAATAGTTGAATGCTTTGTGATACAAACCAAGCAGGAAAATTGATTTTATTGTCGATCAAATTACGCCAACAAGTGTCTCATCCGCCATTAAAGCTCAATTTTGCGTTGCACGAACGACTCCAACCATATTTGATGTAGATTTAAATTGGAGTCGTCAATTCTTCAGCTTGATCAAATCATCGACGACCACCTTCAAAACAAGCTGACACAATTTCCAACACGGTGATAAGTGGCCCACCTTACCATACACTATGAAGGAAGTCCACGTGGCGGTTGCCTGCTATATCGCAATCCTAAAACTTCTAATCGTGCGATGGCGGGCAACCGTTGATCTTGAGCATCAATAATTTCGTTCCTTTAACACAGTCGCCAGCCATGTCGTTAACCTTCGAGCAACTTTTCCAGCTATATTATAACATATCTGTCGATTTAGAACATGTGCATTTTGAGAACACTTTAGTAATTTTCCCCTTAATACATTTAAAGTCAGCTAGTGTTTCCTTTACTCTTTAGGCTTCATCGAATGAGACACGTGGCGCTCGCCCGTGATTTTACAATCAACCCAAGCACCATTGCGATATGGCGGGAAATAGCTCAGATCAAATGGCAGTTGGTCAGCGATAGCGCAAATTTGATCCCCCAAATAGGACACGTGGCACCCACTCGTGATTTTGAGATCCTTCAGTTCCTGATCACGGGATGGCGGACATTGTTGATATTTGCAGGAAATAGATCAATAGTAGCACTAAATCAACCCTTACAAAATAAAACATTCATTAAAAGGAGAAGTGGGCATTAATAGGCGGATGACAAACAACAACATAAGTTGTTTTTTAGTTCCTACCAGGGAACTATAGGCACCACCAGAATTTAACTAGTTATTAATAACTCTTATTTTAACCAATGAGAACTTGAGTAATTTTTCTATTTGAATTGTTCAATCTATTATCAATGTATAGATGTGAATTATATAACAAAATATATTTCAAAAATCATTTCTCTTCAATCTAATTGGTACACAATTTTCACTCGATATAAGCGATTTTGGTGCTTCCATTACTTCCATTACTTCCATTAACTTCCATTAAATTGGCATATCATATAGATAATTTTCATTGAGTCATTCTTACTTTCATTCCCTATATCATATTTATTCGATTGAGTTTATAGTCACCTCAACCATTGATTATAATAATCTTTTAAAGATTTCTCATTGCTTTACATTGAAATGAAATACTGATTTACTTTGTTAATGATTTTTTTAAATTTATTTTGCATCTATATTATAATTATAAAATTTAATATTTGAAAAATAAAAATAAAACAATTTTTTGAGTAAAATATTAGTTCAAAGTCTTTTATTCTAAAATATAATTCAATTATAATTTATTAATGAGAGTTTATAATTTTGTAATGAACATCATTTATTTATTTTTATTAGTGGTGTAAGTGTTCCTTGGTTTGCTTGCACCACTAGCTAGGAATACTTTTCCCTGTCTTCATCCAGGAACTTGATAGCTTCTAGGTTCTAGTTAGGCTTAGATTATTAACTAAGCTTTGTTCAACTCCTCTCCAAGAGTTTCTCAACTTTGTGCTTCACCTTGGAAGACTAACACCAATTTTTAATTAGCAACTTTCTCCTACACTTAGAAGACTCTAAGTGCCAACTTCACATAAAACCTTGAACTGATTGCAGGGGTGTTAGAGACATTGAAAACATGCAAAACACATCCATTTGGTTCCATCTTGGAGGATATTCAACCTTTTGTCTTACCAATTCCAAGAATTTGCTTTGAGAAGGCCTAATTCCTTGTAGCCCATGATAGTGTCCTTTTTGCTTTTCTTGCTCAAACTTTCCAAACAACCTGGAAAACAACCTTCACTTTCAGATACCCTTTTTGATCCTTTAAAAGATTCACAAGGTTTCAGTTCTTTGTGCCCTCCGTACACTGGTCTCCTCTAAACTAGGGCAAATAGGGCTAATAGGCCTAATTGCTATTGTTTCACTGATTTCTTGTTCATCTCTCACACAAATGGATTGACTAGGCCACAATCCTTCTAGCATGTTAAGATGTGACTAAACCCTACCTGGAACCGTACTTTTTCTGTACTGTACTCCTTTCCCCTGCCCGTTCTCTTCAACTCTTCACTGCCAAACCTCTAACCGGGTATTGTGAACTTGGCTAGGGTTTGGTTTTAAATACTAGATCTCAACTCCTCATGACTCCTAATCCTAAATATGTATAGATTAGTGGCTACCCTAACATTTCCATCTATTCTCAAGAAGATCATGTGGTTATATTTCATGGGGGAGTCATAAAAGGACTGACTAGTCAAAACAGAACTAGAAAACCCTCTAAACCTTAACTTGTGAATTCAAAACACTAAACTAATTCAAATCAACTTGACTACTGAATGGGAAATGCTCAAGACTACTCTATGATCACAAATCCAATGTTAAATCAATACATACAACTCATCTAATATCACTATTACTCAAGATATTCGGGAAAACACATAATTTGCAGAATTCTTCTATATTCAAAAACCAAAAACTTGATTACAACCACTCTAACATCTTGCATTCGAGCCACACCTTACATAGATGCCATTTGCCAAGTTTTTAGGGATGTTGGTCAATCCCACACTCCTACCTTTTAGGGGATCCAAGATAATTGAGTTGCATGCAACATGACAAATGTTGTCACGACAACTTAATAACAACTGTTTGCAACTTCCCATTATGTCCTCTTCCAAACTCCTAGGACCTCTAACTCCTTGATTCTGAGCATCCAACTCCCTTAACTACCTCTTGGCATCTTCTAACAACATAGATGTGTTTAGAACACATTTAAGGCTCAACTTTCAATCCAAGCTACTAAGCTAATTAAAGCAAAAGTAATTAACAAGACTAACTATGGTGACCCTAGTCCTAATGACTAATTCACCTATTCCACACACAAGCAAGACCTTCTAAGGTCCAAAATAAACACACTATTACCCTAACTTGGCTAAGGTCAGATACAAGCCAAAATTGACAATTAACAAAATGGAGGTTAGCCTAGGTGCTCCTGCACCATCCTCCCCAAAAAAAAATATTTCAATCCACCCTTAGATTGAGTAAGTTGAGATCAATGCCCAACTTCTTGAACTCTGATTCTTTGATCCACACTGCATCAGCATCAGATTGACCATGCCTTTTAATCAGATGTTCCTTGTATTCCTTGGTTCTAGTCTTCTTTTAGACCCTAGTATCCAATATACTATCAGCTTGTTTGACTGTAGTAGAAGGCAGTTTGAGCTCCTCCACATCTTGGATGACTTCATGGAGGTTCTGATCCATGTCTGGTGGTGGTCCTTTGTAATGAACCAGGTCTACAATATTGAAAACATGGGATAGTCCACTGTCTTCCGGTAGCTCTACTCTAAAGGCATTGTTACCATACTTTGCTAAGATAGGACAAGGACCTATCCTCTTCATTTGCAACTTGTGAAGGACTTTTTTTTGTAGCCTGGACTTGTTTAAATGTACCATCACCAAGTCTCCAACATTGAACTGCACTGCTCTTCTATGCTCATCCACCTTGGTCTTATACTTCATGTTATTTTCTGCCAATGTCTTCCTGACTGTATCATGAATCTCCTACATTGCATAGGAAAAATCATCAGCATATCCACTTCCCTTGGCTCCATCCTTTAAGTCTCTTAGCTCATAGACCCCTCTAGGATGTAGTCCATAGACAATTTCAAAGGGACTCTTCCCTGTTGACCTGTTCACAGTGTCATTATAAGCATATTCAACTTGCCCAATCAACTGATCCCATTGTTGACCATACTCCTTGGTCAAGCACCTTAATAGATTTCCAAGAGTTCTATTAACAACTTCAGTCTGACCATCAGTTTGGCGATGGTATGCAGATCCAAAAGATAAATTAGTGCCCAATCTCTGCCAAAGAGTCTTCCAAAAATGGCTCATGAACTTGGTGTCTCTATCTGACACAATGCTTATAGGTAACCCATGTATCCTTACTATCTCTTTGAAGAAGAGAGAGGCTATTTGACTGGCATCATTGGTTGTTTTACATGGCACAAAGTGAGCCATCTTGCTGAATCTGTCCACAACTACATAAACATTGTCCATGCCTTGTCTTGTCTTGGGTAACCCAACTACAAAATCCATACTCAAGCATTCCCATGGCCTGTTAGGAATAGGCAGTGGTTGGTATAGGCTTGCATTTGAAGAAGTACCCTTGGCCTTTTGACACACTATACAACTTTCCACATACCTCCTAACATCTAGGTTCATCCTTGGCCAATAATAGAACCTTTGAACAAGTTCTTGAGTCTTTGTGATCCCAAAGTGACCACTCAATGCACCATTATGCTTTTCTTGTATCAAATTCTCTCTAATAGAGCCTCTAGGGACACATAGCTGATTCCCTTTAAACAAAAGATCACTTTGCAAAGTATATTCAACATATTTACTATGAAAATGATTCTTGTATTCAGCACATACCTTATAAATGTCTGCAAAATCTTCATCATCTGCATATAGATCCTTGAAATGATCTATTCCCATGCTCTTCAACTGAATTTCTTGTATGGTGAGGACTCTTCTACTCAAGGCATCTGCCACCTTGTTGAGTACTCCTTTCTTGTGCTTGATATTGAAGGTATAAGCTTGTAGGTATTCAACCCATTTCATGTGTCTGTGACTCAATTTCTCTTGTGAATTCAGGAAACTAAGTGCTTGGTTGTCTGAATACACTATGAATTCCTTGGGAAGCAAGTAGTGCCTCCATTTCCTTAGAGCCTGGACCAATGCATACATCTCAAGGTCATAAGAAGAATACTTCTTCTTGGCTTCACTTAATTTTTCAAAATGAAAAGCCACCGGTCTGCCCTCTTGACTGAGAATAGCTCCAATAGCCACATTGCTTGCATCACACTCAATAGTGAATAGCTTCTCAAAGCTTGGTAACACCAAAACAGGTTGGGTAGCTATCTTTTCTTTCAACAACTCAAAACTTTTGTTAGCTTTCTCATTCCATACAAACTTAGTCTTCATCCCTCCTTTAATGGTATCCAACATAGGAGCACAAATAGCACTAAATTGTCTTATGAACTTCCTATAGTATTGAGCAAGGCCATGAAAACTTCTTACCTCTGTTGCTGTCTTTGGAGTAGGCCAATTGAGGATGGCTTCCACTTTGCTGCTATCCATCTTCAAGTTGCCATGTGATAGCACAAATCCAAGGTACACCAGCTCTGTTTTGATGAATTCACACTTTTCTAAATTGATCATCAACTTCTCCTCCTCCAGCTTCTTGAAAATCAACTCTATTTGTTGGAGGTGCTCTTCTCTTGTTTTGCTATAAATCAGTATATCATCAAGATACACTACTACAAATTTTCCAATGTGGTCTTTGAGGATTTCATTCATGAGTCTCATGAATGTGGAGGGGGCATTAGACAACCCAAATGGCATAACCAGCCATTCATATAAACCCTCATTGGTTTTGAAAGCTGTTTTCCACTCATCTCCCTCATGTATTCTAATTTGGTGATAACCACTCTTTAGGTCTATTTTGGTATAGTACCTAGCTTCACTTAGACAATCCATGAGGTCTTCAATCCTAGGGATAGGGAACCTATACCTAATGGTTATCTTATTTATGGCCCTGGAATCAGTACAAAGCCTCCATTCTCCTCCCTTTTTAGGTGCTAAGACAGTGGGTATTGCACATGGACTGATACTCTTTCTAATGAGGCCTTGGTTTAGGAGTTCTTAAATTTGCCTAGCTATTTCCTCATTTTGTTGAGGAGTCATCTTGTAGGTTGCCTTATTTGGTAGGGTATCCCCTGGTATCAAGTCTATTCTATGACTTATGGCTCTTTTAGGGGGTAATGCTGCTGGTTGTCCACTACTCACAATGCCTTCATAGGTCTGCAACATTTTCTATATTTCCTTAGGTAACTCTTGCTTCTCAACTTCTTTCTCATTACTTACCTCTCTTGGCCTTAGCATCACTGCATAGCCAACTCCTTCTCCTTCTTCCAAGGCTTCTAGGAACTCTTTTTCACCAACCATGAGCAATTTAGGACCTGCTGTCTGCACCTCTACATTTTCTAACAGTGACTGAATTCTAAATGTTACCTTATCCTTCTTGAAAGTGTAAGAGTTCTTTGCTCCATCATGCATAGCTTGGTGATCAAATTTCCATGGTCTACCTAGGAGCAAGTGACATGCATCCATAGGTAACACATCACACAAGACTTTGTCTTTGTATCTTCCAATTGAGAACTCCACCCATGCTTGTTCATTTACCAAGACATGTTGGCCTTTATTGAGCCATGTGACCTTGTAAGGATTGGTGTGGGGTATCCTTGTCAACTTCAGCTTGCTGACTGTCTCCTCTGACACAATATTGTCAGAAGATCCCGAGTCAATGATGACTCTACATACTTTCCCCATCATTCTACACTTTATCCTAAACAGGGACCTCCTTTGGCTTGGTTCTTCTTTAACCGGCTCTTTGATCAAAGTTCTCATCATGAGGTTATCACCTTCCTCTGAATTCAATGGTACTTCAAAATGTTTCTCTACTACAATTGTCACATCATGAACTAGATTAGTTCTCTTATCTCCTCCATGAGAAGTACTACCTTTCTCTAGACATCTATAGGCTGGGTGTCCCATTTGATTGCAGTGGTAACACTTCATATTGGCAAAGTAACTGCCCCTTCCTTGTCCACCACTTCTTCCTCTAGAGCTAAAGCCTCTTCCTCTACCACCTCTACTAGAGCTTCCTTCTTGCTGCTCAGAGTATCTGACTTCTCCTTGAGCCCTTGGTTGTGAACTCCTTCCACCATAGCCACCTCTTTGTCCTCTACTGTCTTTTCCTTTATCCCTACTCTTGGAGGTTTTCTCTTGTTTCTTTTTACCTTTCTCCTCTATCTTTAAGGCCATTTGATAACATTGGCGGATGGTTTTGAAGTTCACTAGGCTCATGTCTTCTTGGATAGACCATTTAAGCCCGTTCAAATACCTTGCTAGCTTGATGCTTTCATCTTCAACCACCTTTGATCTGAGGCACAACTTTTGGAACTCTTCGGTGTATGTTTGGACATCCATATATTTTTGTCTAAGGTTATGTCTCCTCCTATGCAACTGAACTTCATAGTCATCAGGTAAGTAGGTCTGCTTGATCTTGGTTACCATGCCTCTCCATGTAACTATAGGACCCTTTCCTTCTTTCTCTCTTTCACCTTGCACAAACTTCCACCATGTGAGAGTTGAACCTCTCAACCTTGACTTGGCCACCTTAACCTTTTGGGCTTCTGTTATGCCATCACATTCAAAGTGATTCTCTATGCTTTCAATCCAGTCCATGATTGAATAAGGATCCATTTGTCCACTAAATAGTGGCACTCCTTCCAAAGCTTTGCCACTTAAGGCCTGCAGTGCCTTCAAGAAGGGTTCTTCAGCAAGGACAGGGTCAGGTTTTGGAGCTTCCTCCTCCAAGTCCAATTCTTTTTCCTTTGCTTCCTGCTCTTCCTTCAGATCTATCTTATCCTTTACTTTGTCTGTTGTTTCTTGGACTTCATCCAAGAGCTTCTCCATTCGGGACAACCTTTCTCTTAGCAGCCGGTTATCCTCTTCTTGCTCTTCTACCTTCTTGGCCAACTCAGCATTAGTCACCATGGTTCTTTCTTCCTCTGGTGTATTCTCTCCTACTAATTCAGTGGGTTGCAACATCAATCACAAGCCTGATCAAACTTTGCTCTAATACCAATATGGTGTGAGTGTTCCTTGGTTTTCTTGCACAACTAGCTAGGAAGACTTTTCCCTGTCTTCATCTAGGAACCTGATAGCTTCTAGGTCCTAGTTAGGCTTAGGTCATTAACTAAGCCCTGTTCCAACTCCTCTCCAAGAGTTTCTCACTTGTGCTTCACCTTGGAAGACCGACACCACTTTGAACTGGCAA